>CM076573.1:965937175-966211828 GCA_034641835.2 Pinus albicaulis | reverse complement strand
GTCTCCTCCAGGAAGGAACGAGCTGCAAATTATTGTTGTTTATGATAGAAGGATGAGTACCCACCTTTTCCAGATCTAGAGATCACGCCCAAATAATCGATTTCACTGGAATAAGACCGCATTTCTTCTCGGAAGAAATCAGGGTTCTAGTGTCTTCAGAAATCAAGTTGTTAGAGTCAAATTGTTGGCTATGCATATTGTTTGGGAACATGAACTCCTACGTAGGGGTATGGGCTGCCTATAAGGGTCACAAGATCTCTGTTGTTTCGGTTTCCGGTGAACAGAGGGACACGCTGGATAAATGCACCACTGTAAAACTCAACTCGAAAACTCAGAAATTTCCCATAAAATTGGTGGCATTCCAAACTGGTGTTTTACAGTGGCCCCAAGGCAGAATTTAAGTGTTACTGGGCACGTTGAGGAGGATTGAGATAGGAGTCCATCTTATTGGAGCTGATTTACCAGAGAAGCAGTTTACAATGGTTGTCATCAAAAGCTCAAAGGTTACCAGAAAATTTCTTGAAAATAAGGAGGACAATTTTTACAAACAACAGTTTGTTAAGGATCACGATAAACTCAGGAATTCCTAAAAGCAGTAAGCTAATGCACAGTAACAAATTGCGGCAACTTCCAAGTCAGATCACTAAATTGTATGTTGTCTGATTTTGAGTATTTACAGCTGTATATTTATCAATTACCTCATGTTGCTTCAAGGGGAATTAATTTGGGTTTATATCAAATTATCATAGTGGAGGGCAGAGTCTTGAGCTGTCTATACTTGTCATCTATTTTCATATACCAACATTTTCCATTACATATGTAATGCTGAGTTACAATAGCTCAGGAATGCAATACTGAGTTGAAACAACTCAGAATGACATGTGCAACACTGTGCAAACAATCTGTTTGCTAAAACACTTCACTGGAAAATATATAGCAAACTCAGAAAAACGGTGACCACATCATTGGTTAAACCATGGAGGGATTCCTAAACAGATTGATGAAAATAAAAATAGAAGTTGGTTCCTTAAACCACCATGCATCAGAAAACCAGAAAACAAAACCAAACAATAGACCCTTTTCAAGAGGAATTTATGCCATCCTTCAAAAAGGACAGCCAAGAGATTTGTAGGAAGAATTGGGGATTGGTCACAAAATCCTTGCACTTGGGACAGATTTGAAACACATGAAGATGACATGGAGAGTTCTGTCCAAACTTGATGAACTTAATGAACTTCTGTCCAAAATAAGCCAAGAAGAAGGGAAGAGACTGATTTGGGCTCTAAAACCAGCTATGCTTGCTCTTATACAGCCCAAATTCTTGGAGGAACCTTGTGAAGGGGTCACACTTCCAGTTGCAGCTTGCCTCAGTAACATCATGAAATTGACCGCACCTATAGCCCCATATAATGATGATGTTATGAGGAGGATTATGAGGTTGATTGTAGAGACTTTTCAGGATTTGGACAATAGTGCAGGCTCTACCTTTGGGAAGAAGCTTGAGATTCTATGGAGTATGGCCACAATCAAGACTTATGTCATCATGTTTGACCTTGAGTGTGATGACTTGATTTTGCAGATGTTCCAATGCTTCTTCAGCATTAGGAGACATCATCCTGACACCGTCATAGCACACATGCAGTCCATCTTGTCATCATGTATGAGAGACCATGAGACCATTGGCCGAGAGTTGCAAACCCGGTTGTTGAGCATTTGGAGGAGAGAGCAGTTGGTCTCGCCCGCTGCTTATGAGCTAGCCCAAGGGCTAGTTGAGCAGAACATTGAGGAGTTTCTCGGGAGACGAGTTGACCGAGGAGGAGCGGCTCCGGTTGTGGGCAGGAAGCGAGAATGGTGAGGAGGAAGGGACTTTGATTCACTTGCAAAGAACCTTGGGGGCCTAATCACTCATGTTGGAGATCTAAGTGATGTGGCGGAGACGGAGACTGAGGGGGAGGGCATTCATACATGTGCTAGGGTGAGGCACTTCTAGCCCGGATGAGTCGGTGGGATCGATTGAGGATGCTTCGGGGCGGGGCGGTCATGCGAGAGAGGACCAGGGATGAAGCTGGAGTTGTGTTCCAGTGTGCAGGGTGAGCAGTCATGGGACTCTATGGGAGATACTCTGGGTGATGAGTCACTTGTGACGATTCAGCCAGAGCAGCATATGATGGAGCCTAAGTTAGCAGAGGAGGATACTATGCACATCATGCATGATAGTCCTTTGACGGAGAGCCAGATGGAGGCTCACATTGAGCCTATGATGGATATGCGGCTAACATTGGGGTCAGCCTTTGAGGTGGAGCAGTCATATGCACAGACACCGAGTACAGTGACAGCAGTTACAGATCCATATCCTCTGGAGATGTTGGAGGTTGATGAGATAGTTTTGCAGGGGGCTAGTAGACAGCAGGAGCATTACATTCCCAATCAGGAGGGGGATGAGCTGTTGGAGATGGTAGAGCATCCATTGATGGGTCGACACATTGATGAGGTACAGATAGATGTACATGCAGTCAGTAGAGCTGTAGTACTCCCAGTGAGTAACTCTCTCTAGGAGTACATCGATGGGGCTTGCAGCATATCTTGTCCACTTTGGCCCATTACAAAGAGAGAGGCCTTCTTCTACAGGCAGATTTCGTTGGCAGACGGGACAAAACAGCGTGAGTTGATTATGAGCTAGCGACAGTTCTCTGGGCATATTCCGTATACAGTTGGCACTACAGTGGATTCTTTTTCCAGGATAGATTGGCGGGAGATCATGAGTTGGTACCCTCTTGATGGCATGGTATTCTTCATAGGGAGCACAGCAGAGCAGGGGCCCTTAGACATAGCAGATATTACAGATTTCAGCTGGCAGTGGGGCCCAGGTCATCATTTCGTTAGCACTCCATCCCACTTTCAGGAGAGCAGGATTAGCATGGGATTGAGTTAGGACTTGGATTGGAGAGAGGTGATGAGTTGGTATGCAGTTGGTGGGGCAGCTTATACAATTAGAGGTACAGAACAACATGATCCAGGGAGCATTGATGCTTGTTGGCTGGCTTCACTTCTTAGAGCATCAACTATAGCCAGAGGCAGTGCGCAGCCTGAGCTGTGGGACTTGGGCGATGATTGGCCATGGTGGCGATGGGATCCGAGAGGATTGTTGGTTGGCTGGTACAGTGAGAGATCAGTTTGGGATCCCGACATTGAGGAGACTATTCCAAGTGGTTTGGCACAAGTGCATAGCAACACCCAAAGATTCATATGGGATCCGGGCATTGGGTCTCAGTTGCGGCGGGCCAACAGAGTGGCCCACATATTTCGATTGCTTGAGGGCAAGCAATCTTGGGGTGGAAGGTCTGTAATATTCCTTTTTTTGGTATCACCCATGACAGGGCTAGGAGGGACTTCTAGAGTTAGGAGCAGACAGGTCACATGTATAGATTGGTGCTATCAGTGGACTCAGTAGCTTTTCAGAGGAGTTTTGAGGAGTTTTCATGGTGTCCAGAGGCATTCGCTTGATATACTCCATCATATGAGCAGTTTGGCTTTCATTCTGATGCATTCCGATAACTTTCAGAATTTTGAGTTATTTATGGCCTTAACTCAACTGATTATGCTCAGCGTGGCATTCTGGGAGGAATACATGATGGAACACCTTAGTGTAATATCTCATTGGAACCGGGACGAGGAGACCTACACGATGGGACAGTTAGACATAGATTTCAGTGACTGGAGGAGGCGTGGTAACCAATTTACCCTTTCCTACATTAAAAAGGAATATTTTAATAAAAGGGAAAAGTGCACCATGAATAAAATAATAATAAAATAATGCTCTAGAAGACTCCAAGAGATCTATAAAAGAAAGGGAGGAGGCCATTGGGAGACATCTTTGGAGTAGATCATTTTCTTGTATATGAGAGGTTTGAGAATGTGGATTCTCTACTTCGGCCCCCGTAGCCCCGGGGCCCGGAAACCCTCGGGTGATTTGTGAGTGTTGGAAGAAAACCCAACTCTCTTGAGAGGCTTCACTTAGGAGTTTCACGAGAGCTTCGAGTTTGAATTGTGAGGATCATTCCAGATCTTCAACTTGGGCTTCATCATATTCCATGGATTCGGTGGTAGCTATTGCTGGGAGCGAGTGCGACGGTTCGGTTTGGGAGGCCGGCATCGTAGGCGATTTAAAAGATTCTGTTGACGATTTCCTATCTGAACACTTTAAAGATTAGGATCTATATGTAAACCCCTCTTATTAGTTATAATAAAAGCTGAGATTTCTCTTGTTCTATATGGTGTTGGATTGCAGTATTTTATGTGTTTGATTTTACATGGCAATCTTCTGTTGAATAAATGTTGATTTTACGGCATAATATGGAGTTCAGTTAATTTTGTGTTTTTAGTTAAAATATCCCATGCGGGATATTACACAGATAAATCTTTTGCCATGGTTATTTTATCAAACATGGTGTTGAACTTATCTATTGCTTGCTTGATCTCTGTCAACTTCTTTTCTGCTGACTTCCTGTATGCATTCTTCACTATCACCTTGTTAATTTCTAGAACACATAATGTTCTATCTTTAATCTCATGTTCACCCAGTTCTTGATCTGATTTGGAGTTGACAAAATCTATTAAATTCTTAGCCCATATAGCTCTATCATGAATTTTTGGTTTGTCAGATAATACAAGCTCTTGAAGATCTCTGATTATACTCTTTTCTTCTAAAATAAGAACTAGTGATTCCCATATTGTTTTCATTACTCCTATAATCTCATTCCAAAGAATCTGTTTAGCTTCAATTAGGGAAATGTTTCCCTTTACCTTCTCTATGAGATTCTTGATTTCTTCACAAGCTGATTGATAATTTGCTTTGTATTTGTCTGTATTTTCCTTTGACATTTGAATTTCATTATCCTTAGCACATATAAATTTTATAGCTGTCTCAAGATCACTTTGGGATTTCTTCATATCAATCTCTGCCATCTTTTACTCAATACTTAATTGTGATAGTTTTTCTTCTGGGTCATCAGTTTCAGATGAAAAAACTATTGTGCAGACATGTGAATCAATCTGCCCCTGTAACTTAGCATTAGGGAATTTTGAGGTCTAAAATGGGCCTCCTAAGAAAAATGTACAACAAAAATAAACTTTATAACAACCAATAGGATTCAAGATGATGATGTCATCCATAATGGATGATTCACCATTTTTGGAGTAAAAAAGTAAAAATATTAAAAAATAATAAAATAATAAAACTACTTTTTCAACTCGTATTTTAAACTTATCTCCCAAAATTTTTACTCAAATTTCGAGCAAGAGTACTCGTTGGATGCGGAATTTAATTCCTCATCCAAGGAGTACCCATGTTGCATACTTTCGATGAACTCTTCTACACGAAAAATGAGAAATACATAAAAAAACGTGATTGTAATCACGTTTTTTTATGTATTTCTCATTTTTCGTGTAGTAGGACCCATCGAAAGTATGCAACATGGGTACTCCTTGGATGGGGAATTAAATTTCACATCCAACGAGTACTCCCGCTCGAAATTTGAGTAAAAACTTTGGGATATAAGTTGAAAATATGAGTTGAAAAAGTAGTTTTTTCATTTTTCCCTCTAAAATTTGATGATGTCATCAAATCTTATTTGATTTTTTCCACTATTATTTTATAATTTCCTTAGGAGGTCCATTTTAGACCTCAAAATTCCCCTAATGCTATTTTCTCTTTCAATCTAGAAATCTCTTCATCCCTCTGCAACATTTGCTGTAAAATTTTCTCCTTTTCTGATTCTACTTCTACCACTTCAACTGCCATTGGGTGTTCTCCAATAGGGAGCTTCAACTTCTTTCTTAGTACATTAATCTTTGATTCTGCACTTTGCAACAACTTCTGCACGACTGACCTGTCATTGGGGTCCACTCCAGTATTGACAATTATATTCTTTAATTAATAATTTTGGATGGAGAGAGCTCTGAAATTAGCCTTATCCAACTTCATTTGTTTGATCACCATTCCCGACATGTTATCAGCTTTACTTGCAGTTGCACTGGTTTTGTTCAAAGCATTAACAATTAATAAACCAGTTTCCCTATGTAAATTAATTTTATCATGTAAAGGAATCTTCCTGACATCAACATTCAAATTAACAGTCCTAAAATTTCTTGATGACCCTACTTTCATTTCAGATGGGTGTGAAAAATAAATTTCCAACTGATCTTACTCTAAATCCATAGCAGTTAATAACCTAGTCTGATTAGGAGTGATTTGAGATTCATCTTGAGCCTCCATACTTGCTCTGATCTTCTGATTCTTTTCATCATTTTGTGGAAAAACCTGCTTAATTAATGGTACCTGATAATGAACAGCCTCATGTCTGGTGGTGAAGCTGGTGTATTTTGTATATCTCCCAAATGAATTGATAAACTTGGCTGTGCATGTGGTATCTCTTCACTCAATTTAGCTCTCTTTTTAGCTCCTTGTTCCTCTTTTTCACAAACAACATTATTTTCTCTACCCCTTTTATTCAACTTCTCAGAAATAATAGGAGTTTCAATATTAGTATTTCCAGTACCTGCAAAACCCTTATTAGCCATATTTTCAATTTCAAGCTTACTCTCATGAGTAAAATAAGATTAACTATTCTCAACCCTTCTTTTGGAAATCACCTGATGTGGATCATAAGCCCACTTTTCAACTAGCAATAGATGCATGTCTTCTAGCATTTGGTTTTCCTCTTTTGCAACTTGCCTCATATTTACTATGAAAGGTCTAACAGTCATGGGAAATTTAAATAAATTTCCTTTCTTCATTGGCACAAAGTGGATCTGGTCCACATTCAAACTCTGTCTAATAAATTCTAAGGCAAACATTCTCATGGGGAAAAAAGTAGGAAATCTATAAGGTTCAACCCTTGCACCATACAATCTAATTATTGAATAATCTTCAAAAACAAACTAGTACCCATAGTTGCAATTATTACTAAGTTGAAGGAATTCCTGAGCCTTTGGCAGAAAACATGGGGGAGCATTCCCATTCAAAATCTTATAGGCAATTGGCAGGTAATAAGCAGAAAAATCAAATAATCCTCCATCACTAGGTTCATTTCTTACCAAGTCAGTCCAAAACACTACTAACTGCCTCTTCTTATTTGAATCCATAACGTTTAACCCCAAATTCAAAAACTCTTCTGCATTTTGATACATAAACAAATAAGTAACAATTGAGGGAAACTTGAAAAAACCTGTGAGAGTCAAGCTCATGAATTGAGAATTAATATTCTCCTGCCCAAAAGAGTGGATGCCCATCACTACTTCAGGTTTCATCATCAAATCAAAAAATACAAGCACTGACCTATGAATCTGAGAAGCATCTTCCTTTCCAAGTATTTTTGATAGAAATAGTAACACAGGCTTGAAATCTGCACCAAAAATCTCCAAGGAGAATACCTTTTCATCTCCATAAAAACTCCCTTATTCTAGCTTCAGAAAGAATAAAATCTGCATGTAAACTTTCCCTGCAAGATTTATATAATGTGTTGTCAATGAATCTTCTGTAAAAAAAACATATGACTCAGACTTTAGGTAGTAGAAGGATTGACAAATTAACATGGATGAAACTTGGAAGACACTTTCTCCCAAGTGGTTCATTACAAAACACTTGCTGGGGTATAATTCTAATGCTAGCCAGTGTATGAATTCTGGGACAAGATGGGTTTTTGGGGCACATGCAGACAAGATTCCAAACCTTACCATAGCTGTGAAGACAAGGGAATTGTGTTGGTTAAGAATGACTTGTTGGTATAGAGGAAAATGTTCTACTGTGCAACGAATATCCATTACATCCTGCTTTGTATCCATGAGATAAATGTGACTAGAAGAACCGAACAATGATGACTTGGCCATGTTTACACTTAGGATGATGACTGGACGGGCTCAGAAACACGCAAGGTGATTAGGATGATTTGGATGATTTAAACTGAAACCTGCAGGTGAAAAGAATAGGGTTTTGACTTAGTATTTATAGGCACACCGAGAATTTGGGGGGGAAAATAGGAATTAAATGCATGACAAGACATGTACGAGACATGACATGGACAATGAGTTGGCTAGCTTGCTGACGTCTCTGGCTGCCTACGTCACCTTGGGGCACTCCTGGGTACGGTAGGTTCTTCGGAGGTGTACCTCCACAGTGAACGTGAGCCGTTGATTTGAGTCCACGCGCTCATGTCATGGTCAACTGCGGAGGCACCCCAGAAGTTAATTTATGGTTTGTTTGTGCTCATGGGTTTCTTACGATCAACTTCCATCTGTCGTCATCTCATCTCTGTCCGACGGGTTGTGTGTTAATTAAAAAAATGGTGGGACCCACCTTACACATGCTTTGAAACATAATGTTAATGTTTCATATATAAATTAAAATTACTTTTGGCATATGAAATTTTGATTCATTTTTCTTTTTAAAACATTATATACTTTTTTTTTTAAATTTTGAGAGACATTTGAAAATGAAATTGCAAATGAGTCACAACATCTGGCTCCACCTAGTGATAGTGCTTTTTTCCACGAAAGCACTAAGAACCGCAGATTAGTGCTGTCACCTCGGGCATGGAGTCAAATATTTCTTCGATGATATATGAACAATGGGAAATCCGATATTTACAATGGTGGAATGCTTAACTTTTAGTACTGAAAATAGTGTTTCAAATACTGCCCATTCACAGGCAGCTACAGAGATTCTCCATCTAAATTTTCCAAGATAAAAGTATTATTGGATCTTGCTTCAGTGATTATATATGGTCCATACCAGAGGGGGTCAAATTTACCATGATTTCCCTTATCCTCATTTCTGGTATCCCACCTCAGTACTAAGTCTCCTGCTAGAAAGGTAATTTTGTCTTTCCTTTCTGTCAAAAATGGTTATCATCTTTGTGTGATAATTAATTAAGTTGTCTCTAACTTTGTCTTTGTTTTCACTTAAATCAATCACCTTATTCATTCTTCTAACGAGAGCATTGGGTTCTTCCTAATATTCTTGAATAAAAGCAATCACAGATTTGGCTAGTTGACTAGGAAACAATGCCTGTGTTCCATATACCAACTCAAAAGGTGATTTTCCAGTGGACCTTCTAGTAGTAACCCGAACTGCCCAAAGGGAAAACTTTAGTTTGGAGTCCCAATCTTTTTTTTTTCAGTGATTTTTTTCTTCGGGATTCTAACCAATGTTTTGTTAGAGGACTATGCCAATCCATTTCCTTGTGGATGGTAGGTTGTAGAATGAGACAAAACTACATTATGTGTTTGATAGAAATCAATAAATCGAGCAGAATTGAATACCTGAGCATTATCTATCACAATATTGATTGGATAACCAAACCTACTGAAGATATTCTCCTCCAAGAACTTCATCACCACTTGGTCATTTGCTTTCTTTGTGGGTATTTCTTCAACCCACTTTGTGAAGTATTCAGTGGCTATTAGAATCCATTTGAACTATCCACTTTATGGTGGATTGATCTCTCCAATAAAATCCATTCTCCAATGTCTAAAAGGTTCTTCTATAAATACTGGAATTAGAGGTAAAGGGGAAAGTCTCTTCTTTTCTACAAACAATTGGCATTTCTGACAACCTCTTACCAGTCTGTATACATCTAAAAACAATGTAGGCCAATAAAAACCTGATTTGAGGATCTTATGTGCTGTAACCTTCCAACTGTAATGACCCCCACACAGAATTTCATGGTAATATTTGGTAATTTCAATGGACTCTCCTTCAGTTAAGAATAGTAGTAAGATACCAACATGATCTTTCCAGTACAGTTTTTCTTCTACTATGACATATGGCTAAGAGTTAAGCTTAAGGGCTCTGTACTTGGTTCTATTCAATGTAGTTTTATAAGAGAATAAACACAAATAGTGAACAATATCTTTGTACCAATCTGAACATAAATATCTGTACCGAATATTCATACCTGAATTGGGCTTATTTTTATCTTATTCATTGAAAACTTCATCCACTGGTGCTAACAGATTGATTCCCAATGCTTGAAAATTTGTTTCTGCTAATATATTTTCCAAATGTTGTCCTTTTATTAGTTTCGTAGGTTTAATTTCCATATCATATTCCTGAATTTTTTCTATCCACTTTCCTCTTTTTCCTTCTACATCACTCAGAATCAGCACATCCTTAACATCAACATTAGGGACATATGCAGTTATTTAAGATTGTAATACATAAGTTTTGAACGCTTTGAGTGCTTTAACCAATGCATATACCTACTTTTCAAGAATGTTATATTTGAGCTTAACATCTCTGAGAACTTTGTTGAATAATGCCACTGGTTGTTCTCTATTCTCTTCATTTTTCTGCAATAACACAGCAGCAATAGTCGAGGGGGAAGCAAATGAAAATATCTGAAATGCCTTCTGATAATCAGGAAAAATAAGAACAAGAGCTGTGTGGAGAGCCTCATTTATTCTAGCAAATTATTCTCTTACTTACTTACTCCATTGCACTTCTGCCTCTTTCTTCAACATATCGGTTATGTTTCTAACAATCTCTTCATAATTTGGTACAAATATTCTTATAAATTTATCTTACCCAAAAATTTCTTAATATCCTTCTTGCTTCTGGGCACAGGAATTTTCTGGACTACTTCTACCCTTGCTGGATCAATTTTCACCCATTTTTTGGAAACTATGTGGTCCAATAGTTTACCTTCTTCCAAGGCAAATAATTTTTTTTGGGGGTTAAGTGACAAACCAAAATTCCTGAATTTTTCAAAAGTTCATTGAAAAAGTTCTAAATTTTCATCATCTGATCCTGAGAAAACAATGATATCATCCAGATATATAACCACATACTTATCTCCAACAAATTCTGTGCCCATGGCCCTTGAAAGGTTTCACCTTCATTCATTAGCCCAAATGTGACGACAAGCAAAGCTGAAAGTTGGCCCCTAAGGAGAGCTGGTCTCTTTTCGTAGCTCTGTCAGTGTTTTCACCTCAATTGACTCAATTCCTCACCACGTGGTCTTCCACAACTTCTTGTAATTTTATTTATCAAATTCGAGAATTTTGACAAATAAACATAATTGACAAACTTTGAAATTAACTTATATCTCCCGAAATTTATATGCTACCCCAAACCTTATAACCAAGGTTTAATCCTTCAAAAATTTATATTAATACCTGACACTTTTCTTAACCAAACAACCTTAGGCCTCGGGCCCACATATATAATCAATGGCCCAATCAAATACTCGCACCGTACCTTGGTTATCCTTCGTGCATCTTCCGAATACAACCATCGTCTGATGGCTTCCCTCCAGATCGACGGCGTTCAACGATATCGCGCGGCCTCCCTGGTTGAACGTTAGTGCGCGATGGCACGCGAAAAGGCGGTTTTCGGGATCCCGTCATATGCCACGTGTCCACGGCTCTATGGAATCGCTCCCAAATGGAAAATACCACTCATCTCACAAAAGTGGTGCGATATGGGCAGTCCGGTTTCGCTAACCCACTCACGGTTTTGGAATAGTGGTTGACCCCGGTTTAAGTCGGGTTACGCTATCCTCCGTATTCACTAACTCAGGTCTAGCCTCGGGTCAGGATTCCATTCAACAGCAAAACAAATTTATCTCTTTATTAAGCGGGATTTCTACTATCATTAAACAGAGTTCAACGACCACGGTTTTACACACAGACTTCGTCTGGGGTTGGGATTTAATTCACAGAGCTCGTTCGAACAAATTGAGAGAAACAGTAGATAGAGGGATGCAGAGACTGTATAACAGTTCCATTTAGAAATTATATACGCGCAGAGTTCAATCGCCTCACAGTTAAACAAATTTCCTCACAAATACCAATTCAAGACAGTTTGATAATCAACAGAACTGAAATTCATTCAACTGGAAGCAATTGCTTAACACAAATTTTATTGCAGAATCTCTCTTCCTCAATACATTCGAGGAATACAATTTATATACATTACAATGTGTCTCTTTGGTTCCTCGGTGAGGACCGTTTAGAAAATCAAAGGCCTAATTACAATTTACTCGAATAACTGAAACATGACAGATGGCTAAACTATTCGACTTCTACTAACTCTAACTAATCTAAATGCAATAGTCAGCTGAGGTATTGACACTTAGCTGTTACAATTCAATGATTTTGAACCCTCCTAGCCACAACATGTGGACAAAACCTCTTACATTTCTGGCTAGTGTCTAATGCCCCTGCATCAGACTCCCGAGGGCAATTTTCTTCATGGTCTCCTGTCCATGAGCTCTTCCACTGATCTGCCTATCTTCTGTAACCTCCCTTTAGTCATCCAAGTGGCATCTTCCTCTGGCTTGTCCTTCCATTTGATTAAGTACTGAAAGTACTCTTGTCCTCTAGTCTTCCTGAACACTCTTTTGTCCAATATCTTCTTTGGTTGTAATGGTTGTGCTGGAGGTAGCTGCTTTTCCCACTCAATCTGTTCCTTGTCTGCTGGTCTTTCTTCTGCACCATCATCCTCATACTTGTACAAATCTGCAACATTAAAAATGGGAGATATTCCAACATCAGGTGGCAATTCAATCTCATAAGCATTTGCAGAAAACTTTCTAAGTATCTTGCATGGCCCAATCTTTTTGAACTTCAGTTTATTATACTGCTTCCTTGGGAATCTCTCCTTTCTCAAGTGTGCCAAAACCAAATCTCCTACTTCAAAATGGACTTCTTTTCTGCTCAAGTCTGCTCTGCCTTTGTATTTGATGCTGCTGCCTTGTAGTTGCTTTTTCACTTGTTCATGTATGGTTTGGATATCTGAAGAAAATTCTTCACCATCTGCGCTCCTTAGCTCTACCCTTCCCAGGTTTCTTAACTCTGATATTCCTCTGGGGTGCATTCCATAGACAATATGGAATGGGCTCTGTCATGTGCTTCTGTTTGGTGAGTCATTATATGCATATTCTTCCTGAGGAAAAATATGATCCCACTGCTTGGGATGCTCTCCTGCAAGACTTCTCAACAAATTTCCCAAACTCCTATTCACTACCTCAGTTTGTCCATCAGTCTGAGGATGATAAGCTGAGCTGAAACTCAGTTTGGTACCAAGTTTCTTCCACAGTGTCCTCCAAAAATGGCCCACAAATCTGGTGTCTCTGTCTGAAACAATACTCTTGGGCAACCCATGCAACCTAACCACTTCCTTGAAAAACAAGTTAGCAACATGGGTGGCATCACTAGTTTTATAACATGGAATAAACTGTGCCATTTTGGAAAATCTGTCCACCACAACAAAGACTGCATCATTCCCTCTCTGAGTCCCAAGGCCTATCTGAAATAGGCAAGGGAGTGTACAATCCTGCATTCTGGCTCCTTCCTTTGGCATATTGACAGATTTTGCAATTCTTCACAAACTTGTCCACTTTTGTTCTCATCTTAGGCCAATAATAGAAGTGACTCAGCTGCTCATAAGTTTTATCAGTACCAAAGTGTCCAGCAAGTCCACCACTATGCTTCTCCTTAATCAAGTTTTCTCTCATGGAACATTTTGGTACACACAGTTGGTTTCTTCTGAATAGTAAGTCCTCCTGCAAGAAATAATCCAGCCACTGGCTTCTATCTGTTAGAACAGGATTACAACATGCCTCAAATGCTTCCTTAAAATCTGAATCTGTTTTATACAATTCTTTGAGAAAATAAAATCCTACAACTTCAAAATTGGTTTCTTGAACAAGCATGTGCCTCCTACTCAAAGCATCAGCTACTTTATTTACTTGGCCACTTATGTGTTTCAAAACAAAGTTAAAACCTTGGAGATATTCAACCCATTTGGCATGCTTATGATTCAACTTGGGCTGTTGTACAATGTACTGCAAAGCATGATTATCAGAATATAATACAAATTCTTTGGACATCAAATAATGCCTCCACTTTTTCAATGCCTGAACAACTGCATAGAATTCCTTCTCATAAGAGGAATACTTCCTTCTGGTGTCATTCAGCTTTTCACTGAAATAGGCTACAGGCCTATCATCCTGACTCAACACTGCCCCAATGGCTTCTCCACTGGCATCACACTTCACTTGAAATGGTTTAGTGAAATCAAGCAGAATCAACACAGGCTTTTCAGTTATCTTTTGCTTCAAAATTTTAAAGTTTCTTTCTGCTTCAGCAGTCCATTTAAATGGTTGTTTGCTCTTCTTTATTGTCTCAATGATGGGTGCATTAATCTTACTGAAGTTTCTTATAAATTTCCTGTAAAAATTGGCAAGTCCATGGAAACTTCTTACCTCAAAAACATTTCTGGGTGAAGGCCACTCCACAATTGCCTTAACCTTTTCTGGGTCCATCTTCAATCCTTCTGCAGAAACAAAAAAAACCCAAATACACCAACTCTTCCTTCATGAACGAGAATTTCTTTAAGTTTATCAGCAGTTTCTCTTGGTGCAACTTCTTCAAGACATAATTAAGATGCCTTAAATGTTCCTCTTTAGTTTTGCTGAAAACTAATATATCATCCAGATACACTATCACAAATTTACCAATGAATTCTTTCAACACTTCATTCATAAGTCTCATAAAAGTGCTAGGTGAATTTGACAACCCAAAAGGCATTACCATCCATTCATACAGTCCTTCATTTGTTTTAAAGGCAGTTTTCCACTCATCACCCTCTCTTATTCTAATATGATGATATCCACTTTTTAAATCTATCTTTGAAAAATATTTAGCACCACTCAAACAATCCATTAAATCCTCAACTCTGGGCAAAGGGAATCTGTACCTGATTGTGATCTTATTGATTGCTCTGGAATCAGTACACATCCTCCAGCCTCCATCTTTCTTTGGGCTCAATACTGCTGGTACTGCACATGGACTCAAACTTTCTTTGATCAGTCCCTTGTCCACCAATTCCTGTACTTGTCTCCTGATTTCCTCATTTTCTGTGGGAGTCATTCTGTAGGCTTCCTTATTTGGCAGATTTGAACCAGGGATAAAATCTATCTGATGGTTGATCTTTCTCACAGGTGGCATCTCATCAGGTAAATCATCCACAACAATGTCACAATAATTGTCTAACATCTCTTGGATTTCTATTGGCAAATCAGAAATCTTTGTAGAAGTAAGAACTACCTTAGGTTTGCAAACTAAAGCAAAACTTACCTCTTCTTCTTCTATCTGCTGCAGATATTCCTTCCCGCTCAGCAACAAGGTCTTTGGATCAATCACTCTGCTGGATGGCTTTCCTTCTTCCATGGGTATCAATGTATGGTGTACCCCATCTTTGAAGAACTTGTAAGTGTTCTTCTTGCCATCATGCACCGCTGCTCTGTCAAACTGCCAAGGTCTACCCAGTAGTATATGACACACATCCATGGGCATTACATCACACGGGACCTTATCTTTGTATTTGCCCATTTGTAGCTCTATCTCACACTGTTCTTTTACAACCAGCTGGTGCCCTTTATGCAGCCAGGACACCCTGTAGGGAGTTGGATGCTCCCTTATCTTCAGCTTTGAATTCTCTATCACCTCAGTGGAAACCAGATTGTCTGTGCTGCCACTATCAATGACAAGCTGGCAGCATTTTCCCTGGACTTGCATATGCTCCTAAACAAATTATTCCTTTGTGTAGGTTCAGTGACCTCTTTGGTTTGCTTCAACGGGACCTTATTAACTACCAAGGACTCTCCCCTCTCTGGTAGAATTTCTTCTTCAATTTCTACCTCTTCTCTAACCTAGACAACAAAAGCATTTCTTGGACCAGCACCCACATTCTCTAGACACTCATAGTGCTTATGTCCCACCTGCTGACATCTATAGCACCTCAACTCTCTACCTCTGCCCCTGTCTCTGCCTCCTCTTCCTTTTCCTCTGTAAGAACCCCTTCTGTCCGTTGCATCATCCCCTATAGATGCATTCTGGGGTGAGCTACCATTAGCTCCATCCCTAGGTGTAGTAGGCTTTCCTCTACCACCCTGACTTCCCTTCCCACAGAAAGTACCTCTCTTCTTGGCAGACTGTTTCCTCAGGAGTTTCTCCTCTGCTTTCAAGGCCATACGGCAGGCCTCTTGCCCACATCTTAGTAGACGAGAGAAGACCAATAAATTACTACAAGAAAAAAGCACATTGGTGAGGGTCATGCTTGTGACAAGCCTTTAAGGTCCGTCACCAATGTCACATATGGTGAAGGTCCTTAAAAAAGCATCGTTGTAAGTGTATATAGTGATGGTCCTTTAAGGTCCGTCACCAAAGCCATTTTCAATGACACTTTTGGTGAGGGTCGTTAAAGGCCCATCACTAATTCTCTCTTTGGTGACACTTCTAGTGACGAACTTTTAATGACCCTCACCAATTCTCTTTTTGTTACTTTTGGTGACGGTCAAAAAATGTTCGTCATCATTGATCATTAAAAAGCTGTCACTGTAAGTGTATATAGTGATGGTCCTTTATGGTCCGTCACCAAAGACATTTTCAATGACACTTTTGGTGAGGGTCGTTAAAGGCCCATCACTAATTCTCTCTTTGGTGACACTTCTAGTGACGAACTTTTAATGACCCTCACCAATGCTATTTTTGTTACTTTTGGTGACAGTCAAAAAATGCCCATCATCATTGATCATTACAATGAGTTTTTGATGATGCTACGTGCCTGTTAATATATTTTTTGTCAAAAGATAACGATTTAATACAATTATTGTGGAGTATTTTTTATAATATGTCCAAGGCCATAGTGGTTAGGGTCAGTCAATTTTTGTAGAAGTAATTAGTGTGTATCATTTCCCTCAAGTAATGACTAGTCGAATAAAGATTTCCTATGAGTCAACACATGATTCATATCTATTAAGTTTATTATCTAGCAAATTCCCTTTAGATAAAGTTCCACTATTGTGTGTAGGAAATATATTATTTAATACATAATCAAGCTTTGACAATTCTATTAATGAGAAAGACCTAACAATCCTCAAAAATATGGGCACACCTTAAATTAATGCTTTGGCACACACTAAAATTTCTTAGCACCCCACATGTCTTGGAACATCTTTGTACCTAGAACATATTGTGATGACATTGACGCCCAAGCACATGGTGGCATGCGTTAGCACAACATGGAACTCTCCTAGCATGTGTTGGCATACTGCATATAGTCCCTAGCATGCCCTGGAACACCTTGGTTGAATGCATTAACATACATTAGCACTTGGTACACAATGCCACTTGGCATGTATTGGGACCTATTATTAGTGTGCCTAGCATGCCCCTTTTCAAAAAGATAAAGTCCTTACCTATTAACCCTCTTAATATTGGTTCTTCCTTTTGTTGCCTTGACACATATTGACATACCCTGGCACCCTGCGCCACAATATCCTTAGCACCTAGCATGTATTGGCATATCTTGGCACTATTAACTGGCACATGATATAATTAGCACACCATGGAACTCCCAAGCACACTTTGGGAATTCTTTACATGCCTTGATATTCCCTAGCATGCCTTACCAGTTCTTATCATACCTTGTCACTCCCTCCTTGGCATGAAAACTAACACTCATTAACATTAGTCTTTGGCACACGTTCCTCATATTCATTAGCTTCCATGAATTTTTACCTAGTGCTCCCTTAATGTTTTTTCCTAGTAATCCTTAACACTCATCAACATGCATTATCACTCTCTAGCACACCTTAGAACTCTTCAACATTCCCTTCCACTTCATAACATGCATAACACTAGTCCCTGACACATATTGGCGCTTGGCACGTGTTGGCGCTTGGAAAGTATTAGCATGTATGGAATATGTTGAGATGCCTTAGTATGATTTGGCATGGTTTAATGCACCCACACTAGTTATATTTTCTACATGGTATCAGAGCAGGAATTTTTTGGACGACGAGTTTGCAGAGAATATCTGAAGATTTTGGTGTAAAATTTTCAAAAACAAATAGAATATTTGGAATCCTTGTGAAAATCTACCCAAATGGAGAAAAAACAAAAAACAAAAAAATCGGTCGAATCAGAGCTCGGATGAGGGAGATATCATCGATTTAAAATCAATTCTTTTTTAGAAACTTTTTGTAACGTTGGGACAATTACATTGTGCATGAGTCAAGAACCTATATGTACTTGAGGTACCATATGCATGCAAAGCTTTGAGGAGAAAGGCAGAAGTTAGAGACTTTGTGGTTTAGAGGGAGCATAAATTACCTCTCAACATGCATTCTCATGAGAAGCAGTCTCAGAAGGTTGTGAAGTAGCTGCCACGATTGGAGAATTAGAGAGGAGACCGAGTGGAAGCATCCACTCAAGCAGAGACCTCCATGAGGGGGGAATTTTGAGCCAGATAAGAAGAGGGAGCAACCATACCTTGAGGTGTAAGGTGGGGTGATGTGTAGACATAATCCCAAGATAAGAAATTAGGGCAAGGTGCATTGAGATGGCGTGTCTCATGGATCGAACCTGGCTACGAGGAGCCCACAGTACAACAGTAGTAGGAAGGATCAATTAGATTGATGTAGTCAGATGTCAACAAGACAGAAGACTCTGATGACAGATGCATTATACTGATTCAGTTGTTCGGAGGCTATTCGGTTTCAGGATTTGCAGGTGCAAACAACACTAGAGAAGTGTAGCATGCAGAACATTCCAAAGGTACCATATGGGGATTGATTGAATTCCTTTCTTTTTGAGAGGGGGTGTTAAAATTCGCAACAAGAAACAATGAAATTGGAAACTAGAAAGGACAAAAAAAAATGCACCCACACCGGTGAGGAATTTTGATGTACCAGGAGTGAGGAATGTGAGGCGTCTTATTTATTTTTCCCTTAAATAAATTGGACAATAAATTGTAATTTCGTCTCATAACAACTTGTGTGAGTTAACTAAGTCATGATGATTGAGTTAGCTCAAAAAATTCGATTGAAGGTGATCGAGGTGGATATTTTTGGCCACACACTATTCACCAAACAACATTTTTTGGGCATGAAAGGTTTGGTGATTTCATTTAAATTGCATTAGCAATTGTAGTCCATGGAGAGATCTTTCTAACGAGGTATCATGTGCATCAAACGAAGATCATATGACCAAGTTACGACCCCGGGAAGTTGGCTGCCCAACTAACCCCAACGAGGCCCATAAACTCTTGGTGTTACATCTCCTCGGGTTAGGGTTTTGGTTGTTTAGGATTTTCTCTTATTTTTAAATGATAAAAAGACCCTTCATTCTTATTATAACACAGTTCAGAGGAACATAACTATCAGTTGTAATTATAGAAAATTTCCCATGTGCAATTATAAAGTCATTGGGATGCCATGATGGATTGCGCAATCAAGGAAGATTGATTTTCCTAATTAGTATGGAGATAATTCCATAGGAATTGCGTGAACAAGGTAGGCTGAAGGAAGACTGAGAATTGGCTAAGTATTAGACCAATTTTTCCTAGATCAGCAGGAGATAATTGGCAGAGTGTTGGAGAATCTCAAGAGAGATTAAGCATTGTATTGTTTCATGATTCCTTGACTTAATACACAATAGAGATAGAGGGGTTTTGAGCAGTTGCTTTCCTCAGATACATCTTTTTTTGTGCAATTGATAATTTCTTTCTCTTACTTATATGTGATTGTGCGATCATGTTTGTAGGAAGGATTCAATATCTTGTTTTAGTACATTACAAGATCAGATTGAATCTCGTTGGTTAGATTTTATACATGAAATAGAAGAGAGGATTGATACGATCTTTTCTTGTGGTGGTTATAAAGATAAACATAAATGGAGGAGGGCTTGCACTGTAATTTATAGCCAAAACAAAAGTAGACGTAGGCATAATATTGACTGAGCTAACCCTAGTTTGAGGGTTGACATTGAGATCTGAAGTTCATGTCAAGATTCAGTCAAAGAAATGCCCAAAATCTATGGATCCATGTGAGCTAGGTTGAGTCTCTTATGGAGGCAAGAGTCATGGTTTTTTCTATGGGTGGATAGGGTTTGTTCTACAACAATTATAAGTACATAAGTATAGTTCCCTAGTTACCTAGCATGTTTAGTTCATAAGGTATGCCCTTAAGACTGTGAAAAACTTGCGTAGAAGAAGAGAAGTTGTGACCCTTAAAGCAAGGCTTATTTCTAAAATACAGACCATAGATCTGGAAGATGGCTTGCAGATTCAGTGTGTGTGGAGATAGCAGATCCAAAGGAGGGTGGAACCTGAGCAAAAGATTGAGCATACAAAAGAAATGTGCCATGTGAAGAATGGATTGACATGTTGAGGAGTTGATTTGGTGGACTATCCGTGGATTTTTAGACAGATATTTGGAGCAACCTATAAAAAATTATTCAATGGGCTATTAGTGGTTGATTTGTGACCCTAGTTCAGTCATCTACAGATTGTTAGAAGGATGATAAGAGGAGTAATTCAAATTTATTCATAGATTGGACAACTAAGATCAAATTTTCGATACACAAGAACAATGATTTTGAGAGGACTCAAACCATTGTTATGTGGAAGATTTGAAGAGCCCTAGATGAAGAAAATATTGTGAGCCCTAGATCAGTAAAAATAATTGACTATGGTTGGGCAGATTGATGCTAGTCCAAGTATAGTTGGAGGGTTGTTAGGTGACTGTTAGAGAAGAACCCTAACTCTTTTACTTGTGAAGGACAAGAAGATTGGTAGAAGGGTAGGTGTATAGGGCCTAAGGATGTGCATAATTTGAAGGACTAAAGTAGCAGTCAAGTGGGCCAACCAACTAGCCCTATTTCACTATACTATAGAGGATCAATTCAGTGAGAAGAAGGGCAACCTCCATAGCCCTAGACTTATCATCTTGGAGCCATAGTATGGAAAAAGTGGGCATACCAAAGAGTTGTTAACAAATGGAGTTTTGAACAACTTGTTACCACTCAAACTAGTAGTGGACCTAAAAGGGGTTCGTAAGAGGGAAACAACTAGGACAAGGGAAACGGTGGAGGCTTAGCCCATTGTCACCACAGCTAAGGCTCCTTTCTCTTCAAAAAAATTCACTGATGGGAGGAGTTTTGGTAGTTTAGGAAATCACTCATATATTATAGGTCAATTAATAGGTGGGAAGTGGCCCTAGAATCCCTTTCCCTAAGATAGAATATAGAGTGGGACATGCTTGCCTTTTAAGCTAGGGACTTGATCTTCTAGGGAGAGATCAGGGGGATTGAAGGGTTGAGGGAGAAGAATAAGACTTACACAGGAAGTTACCAATCCCTAAAATCCTTTGGGAACTTGGATTCCCAAATGGTCCTTGATGAAAGGCCTTTGACACCAAATGGGACCACATGGGGCCAAGTGGAACCAACCTAGGTTCGGGGATGGAATTTAGCAAAAAATGATGTTCCTATCTTGGAAAATGTGAGGGGAAAGGATTATGAAATACTTTTTACTTCGATGGGTCAAATTGATCCTACTAGGCTCTAGCCTTGGGAACACCTATGCAAAACTTGATCCTAGAGCTAGGGCTTGGGGTATTTGAAGATTCCATTGTCGGAATTGGTCCAAATTATGAGGAGAGTGAAGGCACCCACCAATGTCATTGCCTCTAGGAGATCAAATTTTTCCTCTGGCTATACTATTGGGAAATTGATGCCCTAGGTGACCTAATGGGGCTAGACCTAGGGAAAAATGGAAAATTGTGAAAAGGGGGGGGGGGGGGATCATCACCCTTTTCGAGGTACTAGTAAATAATTCATTTTGGGATATGGATTTAGTAGTGATAATGAACAATAATTCAGTTTCTTGATCATGGAGGCCCAGAAAGTCAACTTCGTCCAATGTTAGAGGAAAATGAAAAGTGACCTTCAAGCATTTATACTTCATACAAGTGGTGCAAGTTTATTGAGATAAAATGATCTCTAAGATATTTCATTCATCCAAAAATGGCCCATACATTAAATAAGATAAATAGACACATAATTCCACATTTCCATCATGCAACAATTAACCCTAGTTATAGTGAAATTCAATAGTATGCAACAACAAAAAGAATAGCGTTAAATTTTCACTCACAATGTTAGAGAGTATATCCAACCAGCTTCACATTTGCAAAAGCAAATCTCCAAGATAAAAATAGCCCAAATCCATACATCAAAATGCATCCATCATCCAAAATAGTCCTCCAAGGAAAAATGTGAAGTTCACTAAAGATAGAGAGATCCCAAATCAAGTGATTATACAAATGAATCCAACTAACTCCTATTTATACATTGATTAGGAGTTGATCGAATTAGCTTATGGGCCTACATTAGCCCCTAAACATAAAATATTATGCAAGTAACCCTAAATTTTGGTGACAATCCCACCAAACTATCTCATATATGGAATAATAAGCCTCATAAGAGGTCAACTGATGTATTGGGGCCTTCTAGGAGGCATACTGGGGTCCATGAGTGCCATAATGATGCATGGGACCCATCAAAAGTTTTGGACAAGGGGGTGGCCCTTTGTTCTCCAAAAATTAAACTTGTGGTGCTCTCATTAAAATTGTGGACTGAAAGGGTTGTGTGTGGCCACCATCAACAAGTAGGTCAAGTGTTGTCTTATATGATAGATTTGTTGTCAAAGGATTAACACCAATCCCTAGTTTTATTCCTTGTATCAGTGTGATTGTAAAGGGTCACGATCCATGGTACAATAGCTCTAGCCTGTTGTATTATAGTTTGTAATATAATGAAGAAGGGTTTGCACACTAACACTCCCTGACATGCCTTGGCAATCTTGCATACCTTGGAATTTCCTAACATGTAACCTTGCTACTCCCTCTTTATCACACCTGAAACTCACTAACACTCCCTATCAGACACTCTTATTCATTCATTACCAGGCATTTTGAACTAGTTCTCCCTTGTGTTTCCATGGCACTCCCTAACACGCATTGACACACCCTAGCATTTGGCACATCCTAGCATGTCGCCCTGGCACTCTAGCATTCCTTGGCACTAACTTGCATACCTTTAAACTCCCTCCTTAGCACACCTAGAACTCGTTGATACTCCCTGTCACACACTCTTATTCATTCATTTCCATGCATTTGACACTAGTGCTCCCTTTTTTTTCCTTGGCACTCCCAAACACTCCACCCTTGCATGCATTGGCAAACCGTTTCCCTGGCCTCTAGCATGCCTTAACACTGCCTAGCATGCCTTGACCACACTCCCTCCTTAGCACACCTGAAACTCACTGACACTTCCTGTCACAAACTCTTATTCATTCATTTTTAAATATAGTTTTATCTGTTCTGTTATGATGAACTATCTAGTGTAATATCCAAGATAGTTTACGAATCACCCCAACATATATCCTTTATGCAAGTCATATGATGATATTTCTTCACACTTATTTATCTCTAGTTGTCCCAACACAGTGCAGGTCATCACCACCACCCTTGAAAAATTGAACATGATAGGCTCGTGGTCCTATGTGAGCTAAGGTTTCCCATGATTTCTAATCAATAATATCTAGTGGGATTGGAACAACAACACATTTTGTTCACGATAAATATCCATGATAGTTTACGAATCACCCCAGCATATATCCTTTATGCAAGTCATATGATGATATTTCTTCACACTTATTTATATCTTGTCCCGACACAGTGCAGGTCATCACCACCACCCTTGCAAAATTTAACATGATAGGCCTGTGGTCCTATCTAAGCTTGGAAGAAAATTTCAAAACTTAGTTACACAACATCATGGAAGATTATTAAAAGGGTTTCCCATGCATTCTAATCAACAATATCTGGTGGGATTGGAATAGCAACAAATTTGTTCACAAGAAATATCCATGATAGTTTACGAATCACCCCAACATCTATCCTTTATGCAAGTCATATGATGATATTTCTTCACACTTATTTATCTCTTGTCCCAACACAATGCAGGTCATCACCACCACCCTTGAAAATTGAACATGATAGGCTCATGCTCCTATCTAAGCTTGGAATAAAATTTCAAAACTTAGTTACACAACATCATGGAAGATTATTAAAAATGTTTCCCATGCATTCTAATCAACAATATCTAGTGGGCTTGGAACAACAACACATTTTGTTCACAAAAAATATCCATGATAGTTTACGAATCAGCCCAACATCTATCCTTTAGGCAAGTCATTTGATGATATTTCTTCACACTTATTTATCTCCTCTCCCAACACAGTGCAGGTCATGATCACCACCACCCTTGAAAAATTGAACATGATAGGCTCATGGTCCTATCTAAAACTTGGAAGAAAATTTCAAAACTTAGTTACTCAATATCATGGAAGATTATTATAAAGGTTTCCCATGCATTCTAATCAACAATGTCTGGTGGGATTGGAACAACAACACATTTTTTTCAAGAGAAATTATAACAAATATCACAATTGAATTGATAAAAAATAATGTTTAGAAGACAAGATTCATCCTAAACCACAAAAATAATGGATTCTGGTAATTTCTCCACTCCCTCTTGGATTCCCTTGTGACTTCTTTGATGGTGTTGCACAAGTTATCCCACCTAGCTGCAAAGTGGGTGTGGTACTCTTCCTCTCCTAGTCTTATAGCGAGAAAGTAAGGTATACCCAAAGTTAAGGCTCCAACAACTGAGTTGATTCCATTGCTCTTTGTACACTTCTGGAAATTACATCCATCAAAAGAGTCAAATTCCGATAGATCATGGGGGATTAAAAAATCATGATCAATTAGGTCAATAATTCATGATAGAAAACATCTACCTACATCCCATCCTATAGGATATCATAGATCCCCCCAACTATTCGGACTAACTATCTTTCACACACATTCTCCAGGAGCTAAACACCACAACACACAAGCTTTCAAAAGAATCTCTCAAACTTCCCATCGATACATTTGTGATACTAGATTCCATCGATAGTATGCAGTATGACGAAATGATTATTCATGTATAAGGTCGAAAAACAACCCAATGTAGATTGATGCATGCACATTCCAATCATGACAATCAATTTCTACATCTTCTCAAAAGAGAAAACAAGTAAATTTTTTCTTTGTTTCCTTTACAACATAAACACCAATTTCACCCACAATGTTAAGATAAGTTGAATGATATGACCAAAAAGGTGGGAGGAGTATTTTGTGGTGTATTGAACAGGACTAGGGGACACACATGTAGCATGGATGGGTAGAAGTGGGATGTCCAAGCATGATTTAATAAGATCCATAATCCACACATTAGAGAATGAGAAGGGGGATTAAGACCTAATTTCATAGGGGCTAGGGGGCCTGGAGGGAAGGTAACAAGAGGAATTGAAAGAGGAACCCCCAATAGTGGTGATAAGGGGATTAGGGGCCCCATTATCACAACGAATAAGCCATTAACCCATAACCACTAAATTCCCTATCCCTTAACCCCGAAGCCATAATCTCTTAACCCTACACTCAAAACTCATAAGCCATCAACCCCTGATGCATTAAACCTTAAGCCATTAACTCCTAATGTAGAATCTATGAACCCCCTAAGCACTGCCCCCTTATTCTCTTAACTCATGACCCTTAAACCTTAATCCATAACCCCTAAACACCTTAAAACCTATCCCCTTAACCCCTAACACCTAAATCCCTTAATTATTAAGCCCTTAACCCCTAAATCCCTTTCCCCCCAAGCCCTTAGCCCTTAACTCTTAACCCTTGAAGCCCATCACCACTTAGTATCCAAGGCAAAAAAACAACACATCAAACCAACAAAATAACCTCTTAGGAATCCTTCACCTCTAACCAAGAATATTGGTACCATTTGATTTTCAGAGAACTAGGTGTTGGTCTCGAGGGTGTGTGTTTGTGGGTAAGGCCCTTATTAACATGTATACCAAATGTGGAACAATTGGATAATTTTAAAAAACTCAATATGAATTTCTCACAATATCTACACTTCATGTTGACATGGAGCTTTTAGTGCTCTCCCACATAAGGAGTTGGAAATGAATAGATCACTCTCAATGACGCAACCTCTTGAACCCTAATGCACAAGGAGCCAACCCTTGATACAAATATTTTGTTTGCTAAAAAAACACAATTGTGTCAATGTAGAATACTATACACAAGAGAAAATAAAATGATATTATCCACATCAATGCTTGAAATAGCCTCACATTTGCCATGAGTGGTGAGCCAAGGGGTGAATGTAGGGCACTATTAAAGTTACATCATGTTTAAATTTCTTTTACATCACGAGATTGTTCTCCATTAGGGTTGATGCATCAACACAAGGGAGCATAACACCTTTTTGTGGGGGAGCGATTAAAGTTGTAGCATGATCAAGTGACATACACCTCCAATGTAAATGACATCATTATATGTCTGTGTCAAGTTGTTAAAGAGGTTATTTATAAACAATAAATTTAGTACTTGAACTTCATCTTTTCATGGCCTTGACACTAAGATGGATTTGTACTAGGAACACTTCATGCAAATAAGAGGGGGCCTTATTTTTAAACCCTCATACACACCAAAGCACTATATGTTGCCCTTCATATCCCCCTTGGTGGTTTCAAAGTTGGTTTACATTAGTGTCTAGTTGAAACTAATGACATCATGATATTACTCTTCTCAATAACATATTCTAGCTTTGCCATATACACAACATTGAGTTAGAGGATCACCTCATATGTAGATGCTCCATTTATTATGGATTCAAGGGATGTTCTATTTTCTTTTATCAAGATTTAGATGGTCGTTATCTACTTTCTTTCAATACATGTATAACTATTTTTATGAGGGAGGTCCTTGAATTTAGATCTTTATATAAGACCTTATGTGGCCTTCCCCTTTTGAACTTTTCCAAGGGGGTCACCTCCTTCCATGTTTCCTTGCCTACTTAGGGCCAAAATTGACAAGCCAATATTCAAACTTCTTCAACTATCAAATTGGTGGGGCCTCATACCTCTTATTGAACCCCTTAATGAGACATTATTTCTCTAAAGAGACTGTTGAGGATTTCCCATTGCAAATCACAGGTTGGATGTCATAGGACCTATTACCCCACTTTCTATATGCATTTTTAGAGGATAATTTTAAATTTTGATTGACATATCAACCCTTTTGATTCTTGTGACATTAATAATTTTCCAATTAAGATATACGAATGACTGTATAATTGGTTTGACGACACCTTACCTTGGCCATCTAAGACACTAGGTGTAGGAAAATGTTGCTTTAGCGATCACTTTAACTTGATATATATGATCCATGTATATATCTCTAATATGTATTATTTTTATTGTGATCACTTAAAAACTCTATTCTAACTCTTAAATGTTTTAACCATAATTCCTATGCTAAATTATTGCATAGTATTTTATAACTTTACTCATAAAAATGTGTCACCTTAATAATTTAAATATATAATAGTGATTTAAGTAATTAATACACATCCTATTTTATTATACCCTTGTTATACCCTTATTTCCCTTGGTCAAATTTTAATTGTATAATTTCATAGCATATTCATTCATTTTAATTACGATGTCCCGCCCTATGATTCCCGCCAGTAGGAAATCAATTATTTAATTCATAAAACTATGTAAACTACTCTCTTTCAATTTTATCACCGTGCTTTCATGTCAGGTTTTTGATCTATCAGTTCTGCAAGTTCATTGAACAAGCTTCAAGCTCTTTTTCTGCACAAGCTTAACCCAACTCGAACCTGACATCAAATGACAAGAAAAATAAATGTATGATGAATCACTTGGCAGGCAGATTACATGGTCATGATATGGTGGCCCACTGTTGATGACGCTCTCAGAATCACCCATCTGGATGATTTTTTGAAGGGGGCTCGCAATTCCTTCGATGGGGGATTTTTTATTCTTCCATGGATCTGGTTCCTCAATTGCTTTTACTTTTGGCCTCTCCTTAGACATCGCTCCTGTTACCTTAAAGTTTGAACAGGTATGTACACACTTTCTCTAAATCTTCCTGAATGAAAATGTAATTCGATTTTTTAGGGTATATGAAATTGCAATGATTTCTGTTTTCTACTCTTCGAAAATGAATCTTAATGAATGTCGTATAAACTCAAGATTTAAATCTTTACTATTTATTGAGGCACCTCTGCTGATAGCGGTAGAACTGTTCCAAAGTTCCATGCACTTTTTCTCCAAGCGGTTCTTCAATATTGAAAGCTTCAAATGTGTTGTAGTTTATTTTTCCGTAGAATCCCCATCGCTTCTTCTTAGACTGACATGGTATCGTGCATATTGCACGATGGAAAGGAGACCATAGAAGTGCCACAGAGGAGCTGATATAACCAAGCATCTCTGTTGTGCAGACTTATATTTCAGATCTTTCAAACTTCCAAGTTCGTTACCTTTGAGAGACGCAGGACTTCTGTGACTGACATGAATGCAGTTGAACCTCTGCTCTAAACGAAGATTAATTCTGTTAAAAAAAATGAAAACATCTCCACAGCTTGATGCCAAAAGCTATCTTGCTTACGAATGTAACCCAAAAAAGTCTATACTCAGTGTGTACCCACTGTAACTAAAAGAAACTTTAACAGGTTGGCTAAGAAGTGTATGAGAAGATGTGGATTGAGCAAATCAAGGGTCTCATACATAGGCATATATTCTGTATAGATGCATTTTTATGCTATTATCCACAATAATGATGAGCCTTGATGATTCATTGTCCTATGACTCCTTTGCTAGCCTCCTTTTGTATGGAGAATATTTTCAACATACAATCTATGGCCATGACTTTTCCACCACTTAGATTGGAACCAAGCCTTATCATCAGAACTTCCAAAAACTTTGACAGAATGCCATGACTGATTTGAACAGCAATGCATATCTCAATTCTTCTTTCAAGGCTGACTGAACGTATGTATATTAATAATGGTCTGCCTGAAAATATGATGTCATGCCAATTGAAAACTATATTGAAGAGGGATAGGAGGACACGCTTACTGCAGAATATATGATTACTCACAGTCATAACATGAGTAAATATAGATCAGCTTACATGCCTGAGATGATGTTTATAATATCCCGAACCTATACCCTCATTTCCATAACTTGTATATATATATGGTGCAGCCATACTATTCACGTGTTGAGAACTTGAGATTGCAAAGGGAGAACCATACAAGATGTTCACATAGACTGTGGGGCTGTTTCAATTGAGAGTAAACTAGTAGGAACCAAGATATAAGAGATTGAGCAATGCCTTCTTTAGAGGAACCGAGCTAACTGAGTGATACCATATATGATACTGCACTAGGACAGAGATTTCCCTGTCATAGTGATAATTCTTAGAGGATGAGATCCATTCAAGGATCACAGAGAAACATGGCTTGTTGATGATATGATTTTTTCGGAAAATTACTTTAACCCTTTAAGCAGGGAACCATAGTGGCAAGACCTTATCACAAAGGATTTCTATCTTCAAAACGAAGTATTCTTAAAGGCACACTAAAAGAGTCAAACTAAAGAGAATACTGAACTGTTGATACAAATAGTGATCATAGTGATCATGCCCAGAAGACCTAGGATTTTGTATCCATGTGTTATGCCCAGGACTGTGACTTTATGGTCGAGAAGCTCCACTTCAAATATAATGAAGATACAGTCTGAATGTGACTGATAAATAATCCTTGGAAAATATATTACTGGAACATACCTTGATGACTTTCAACTTTCGCTCATGATATTTGAGTTGCTCTTGGATTGGAGGTCATGTCCACTGATTAGGGCTAGTAGAAGGCCTTAAGAAAATACCACAGATTTGACATTCTTGATCCCTAACATAGAAGGATAGAGGTACCAATGAAATTCTTCAGATGCTTCTAAGTGATTGCAATCTCTTTGAGCTTGGGATTGTTCTCTCCTGTGCTCTGATTCCATGTTAATTTTGGAAACATGTTCTTTTCTTAGGATAGTTACTTCATTCAATCATGAGCCCATTAATCCATTATCAATTACATTAAACAATATATGATAGTAACTAAAGAAAGTGTTGAGAATTAGGTAGGGCAAGAGTTAATGAAAATTCTCATACATGATAGTTGTTTGAGTTACTTCATACTTATCATCTTCGTTCATTATTATGATTACGTTTAAAACATCAAACAACCATAAAAAACAATAAAATCAGTGAAAAAATAGTTAGTCTCTAATCCAGGGCTAAAACCCCTCCTCTTGAGGGGAAAACCCGCAAATATCTACCTAGAGATTGATCGCTACTTCAATACCTTTAAGCTCCCCCTGTCTCTTAGCCTCATGAATCATTAAACTGATGCCTTCAACAGCCAATAGAAAAAGAAGGGGGGAGAGAGGGCACCCTTGACGAAGGCTCCTTTGTGGGTTGAAGAAATCATAGGCTGCATCATTTATAAGGACAACGATCGACGAAGAAGTGACACACCCCATAATCCATCTTACAAAATCATATCTGAAGACAAGATGCGTCAACAAGAGTCTTAAAAACATCCAATTGATCCTATCATAGGCCTTAGAGAGGTCAATTTTTACTATAGCTCCTTTTTTCCCACTCTTATTGAGGCTTTGGAGGGTTTCTTGAGCTACCCGCACTGCTTCATGGATTTGCCTTCCATCCAAAAAGCTGAATTGCTCTACAGAAATGTTCTTGGAGAGAAAGGGTTTCAACCTGGAGGCAATAACTTTAGCAATAATCTTGTATAAGAAAGTACACAATGAAATGGGCCGAAATTCATTAAAGGAAACAAGATGGTCAGACTTAGGAATGAGAGTTTAAAAAGTGGCATTGAAAGGCTGATAGATAGAGCCAGAAACCCTAGATTCTTCAATAACCACAACCAGCTCATCTCCAAACGATTCAAAGAAATGTAGGAAAAATTCTACTATCTTGAACGGGGGGGGGTATCTTATGGTGTCTTGAACGGGCCAAGGGGACGCAAGGGTAGCATGTATGTGTAGAAGTCAGAGGTGCAAACATGGTTTTGATAAGATCTATAATCCTAGCATTAGAGAATTAGAAGGGGGCTTAGGACCTAATTTCATAGGGCCTAGGGTACCTAGAGGGAAGGCAGTGAGAGAAATTGATAGGGGAACCCAAAATAGTGGTGATAAGGGGATTAGGAGTCCAATTATCACAAAACATAAGCCCTTAACCCATAACCACTAAATTCCCTATCCCCTTAACCCCCAATCCATATTTCCTTAACCCCTCCACTCATAAATCATAACCCATAAACCCCTTCATTGACTAAATATTATGACATTAACCCCTAACCTATATTAATCCATGAACCTCCTAAGCCATAAATCCTTATCCTCTCAACCTGTGACCCTTAACCCCTAAACACCTTAACTACTAACCCCTTAACCACTAACAGCTAAATCTCCTAAATATTGAGTCCTTAACCGCTAAATCCTCTGACCCCAAATCCCTTTGGACCTTGACGCTTGACCCTTGAAGCCCTTAACCGCTAAGTATCCAAAGCTGAAAACAACACCCCAAACCAGCAAATTGACCTCCTAGGAGAATCCTTCATCTCTAATTGAGCATATTAGAAACATTACTTGATTCTTAGAGAACTAGGTACTAGTTACGAGGATATGTGTTTGTGGGTAATGCCACTATTATCATGTATACCAAATGTAGACAATTGGATAATTTGCAAAGCCTCGATTTGAATTACTCACAATATCTACACTTCATCACGTTGAGATGGATCTTGTAGTGTTATCTCACATAAGGAGTTGTAAATGAAAAGGAGCAAGATCCCATTACAGGGAAGGTTTAAAGAGTTTAAAGAAGAGTAGGGTTAAGGAGATAAGAGCGGGAGCGCAGTCCTGGTTACTTAAAACCTTTTTTCCAAAATTTACTACTATGTTTCTAGCATACTTTTTCTGTGTCCTATTGACCACAAATTTTGTATTCATTATTGCTTTCATCACAACACCTACAATAGATATTGATGGTGTTCATAAGCCTATTTCTAGTTGTGATAAGTGGATTAGGGGTGCCCTTATCACAACCCATAACCCCTAATACGTTTACTCCCTTAGCCAAGGGGACCCAAGGGTGTACTTATAGGGGCATTGCGACCAAATTTGGGGGGTCATAACATTAGGAAAAGTGGAATGACATAACAAAAAAAATTTCTGGGGGGGGGGGGTATCTTATGGTGTCTTGAACAGGCCAAGGGGACACAAGGGTATCATGTATGTGTAGAAGTCAGAGGTACAAGCATGGTTTACTAAGATCTATAATCCTAGCATTAGAGAATGAGAAGGGGGCTTAGGACCTAATTTCATAGGGCCTAGGGGACCTAGAGGGAAGGCAACGAGAGAAACTAATAAGGGAACCCAAAATAATGGTGATAAGGGGATTAGGCGTCCAATTATCACAAAACATAAGCCCTTAACCCATAACCACTAAATTCCCCACCCCCCTTAACCCCCAATCCATATTCCCTTAACCCCTGCACTCATAAATCATAACCCACATACCCCTTCATTCATTAAATCTTATGACATTAACCCCTAACCTATATTAATCCATGAACCTCCTAAGCCATAAATCCTTATCCTCTAAACCTGTGACCATTAACCCCTAACCCTTCACCCCTAAACACCTTAACTACTAACCCCTTAACCACTAAAAGTACAACACCCCAAACCAGCAAATTGACCTCCCAAGAGAATCCTTCATCTCTAACTGAGCATATTAGAAACATTAACTGTTTCTTAGAGAACTAGGTACTGGTTATGAGGATATGTGTTTGTGGGTAATGCCATTATTATCATGTATACCAAATGTAGACAATTGGATGATTTGCAAAGCCTCGTTTTGAATTACTCACAATATCTACACTTCATCATGTTGAGCTGGAGCTTGTAGTGTTTTCTCACACAAGGAGTTGTAAATGAAAAGGAGCAAGCTCCCATTAGAGGGCTTCTCTGTGTGGGAGTGTTGGAGGCAGATTGGTTTCTGGTATTCCATCGAGTTTTTTCACAAATTTTGTCATAGTTGGGCGTGATCGTGGAGGTCCCATTGAGGAAACCAAAGAGACAAAAGTGATTGCAGATTCGTCATGAGGAGGCTGCGCATCATTTTGAGGAGCAGCAGGGGGTGGTTCCCTATAGAGATCGAACTCTGGGGGGCCATGGTGGTAGAGGGCGGAGTCAGAATTTCAAGCACTAGCCTAGATCAATCAGCACGCACAAGCTCCCGTGTAAAAACTATATTCCCTAATATACTTTTTATTGATGCTCTAATTAAACTAACATTATTACTTTATGGGTCTTCCACATCATTAAATATTAAATATAACTTCTCTTTGAATTGAACTTCTGTTTTTGAAATAAAAATAAAGCTTAATGAAAACAAAAAATACTAGATGACCTCCTTTTACTCAAATAAAAATAAAACTTAATGAAAACCAAAGCCAACATAGCAATTGCTTTATAATTTTTTACTACCTATTAAGATTTAATTTGGCCGCTAGTCTAAACTCTAAATGGACCTATTAAAATTTATTCCTAGATGTGAAATGACCACTTTTGCTCAAATAAAAATACTAGATGACCTCCTTTTGCTTAAATAAAATTAGAACTTTATGAAAATCAAAACTACTATTGCAATTGCTTTATAAAATTTTGGTACCACTTAAAATTTAATTTCAGGCGGCTTCTTCAAATTTAATTTCGGCGGCTTCTTCAAATTTAATTTTGGGCGGCTATTTCCCTTGGCCAGGTTCGGGACAAATTTCGGCGATCTTTAACAATCTTTATGATTTTGGCGCAGATGCTATACCCTTCTATTCTTCGCTGCCATCTGGATTCGACTATATTTTTAACGCGACTTTATTATATCAGATCTAGTTTAACTCTTTTTCTAGCTTTAATTGAAATATTATTGTCCTGATTTGGGGGTTTCTCTGCAATTCGGCGCAGAAAACATGTGGTCCATTGCCAGTATATGGAGATAAAATTGCAACCTTCGACAACTCAGAGAGGGAGAGTGTGTATTGATAAGTTCTAAAGGTATTTTCCTGATATCTATGATTTTTATTGTTAAAATTTCAATAGATTTAAACTTGTATACAGAATTATGTAGAAGGCAACGGTAGGGTTGACAAGATTTTATAAAATCAATCATATTTTTTTTTCATGCTTAGCAAGACCAGATACTCCTTAGAGCTACTCCCATACGGTGATTTTCCCTTACTTTTGTTGTAGGAATTAGTCCTTACGGCCCCTCCAACAAGCCTAATATAGACATGCGTTATCCCTGTAATAACTGCAATGCCTGAGACTCTCTTAAACAATGAATATGCCACCCCTTTTGGTACCAAAACAACCCTACTATCAACGTATTTATGCAGCTACTCCTCGGCCCTGTTATATCTTCTAATCTAACCTCAAAATAGTCATTTCAGGCTTCAGTCTTCTCTTCTTCAAGCTGTGGCTTACATTAGAAGGTGTTTTACTCCTAAATATTTTTTCTTGGATGTTATCTTAGCCTCCCTCACCTTCTATTTATACGCAATATAAAGGCTTCATTTGGGTGTCCACATTGGCTTGACAAGTTGTCACATGGCTTATTAACATCAAGCCAACCTAGAATCTTCTTTAGCTGAACCTTTTTCTCCTTGATCTAGACACCCACAACTCCCTCTGTGTTGCTTCGCTGACCACACTCTGATTCACTATCCCTTAAAGTAGCTCAGATACTCTTTGATACCATGTTACTTTTCCATGATCTTGGGTCTAGGATAGTGTCTTAAAATCTTTCACGCTACCAAACCAATAATCACAATGACACTACTTTGCATAGCAAAATATAAATAGCAGTAAATCTACCAATGCACAAAATATAGAAAAATTATTACAATTTTTAACCCAACTTCATTATATTAATCAACATATGATACAACAGTCTAGGGCTCCCGTACCAAGGATAGTGGCCTTCATACACCCATTGATACAAGATACAAAAATGGGTTTGGTGTCAGTCCATCAACAACCAATCTGCCCTCAACAAATACTCTGACCATGTTGCTGTCGCATTCTATCTCAGCTCTTCTCAGTCATGCCCTGTACCAGCTCAGTCCTTCGGCTCCCCATCTATAGCTCTTGACTCTATCAATGCTCCAAGTCCATCTAGCCACTAAAGCTTGGCTGCCAATCTACTCACTATTTCTGCCTTATTCCATCAAGGGCACAACACATCGAGACTCCTGTCGAATTGTTCACAACTCTGTTTGTGAACAATTATCAATCTTCTCATTGCTGCTCCTCAGTTACTTAGGGACTTCAAACCACTATGGTCTTCCTGTGCTGCACCGATGAAGGCCAACATAAGGCATGAAGGGCTACCACCTATCGCTGCAAGATGTCTATATCCCACAACGAACACAGGCTAGGAGGACTGCCCATCATCTGCTGTAGAAGTTCTCTACACACAAGTCTAGGGCTACAAAAAAATGCCCCTGGTTGATTAGACGCTTGACCTCTAGCAACCACCAAGGTCCATGAAGATGGTGCACACCGGGCCCCAACATGGGTACTATCACACTGTCCTCCAACATACCATAAATGCACAATCCACATTCAATTGGCCCACTCTCACGTTGCCCTCCAGCAGACCACGAGTGACCAATACTTGTTGTAGCATCTACCTCTGGCTGGGGCATCCTCACACTTAGGAAATCCTCCTCGTGGCTACCAAGAGACTTCTCTAACAGTCCTGTCCTAGGACACCCATTACTTCATTGCGAGATCTGGTCCTAGTTGGGGTTTCTTAACACCCAAGAGAACCTCAACACATGGCTCCCACAGGTTGCATATGAATTTGATCCTATCACCAATCATTACACTGGTTAGGGCTTCTAACCAACACGTTAGCCCTCCCTTATTCGCTTCCGCAGGCTATACTAAAATGTTCCAATTGTCCAAACTAAGACCAACAATTTAACACAAAAATATACCTTCTCATGTGTTGGTACCCTGTTGTATTCTGCAATCTGGTTAGGGCTTAGCCACAATCCATGTCAGCCCTCTCAACACTTGCTAACAATCATTTCTATCAATGTGGCTTGCCTTCACCCTAGAGTTTCTCCCCTACGCTGATTGTCCCTTAGTTATGTTGTAGGAATTAGGGTATCATTCAATTCTGAGTACACAGAACTCCCAGGCCATTAGGCCTTCTATGAAATTCTGATATATTGCCTTGTTGACTAGACAAACTTGCTAGACAGTTCCTAAACAGTTGAAGCTTGCATGACAAGTTCTGTTTTCTGGTTTGAGCGTTGCTAGACGTACAATTTGTGCAATCTACAGATTTTTTCTGCAAGCCCAGAATAATATCTTCTTTGCAACAAAAAGGTGTGCAATCCATAGTAGGTATTTGATACATACCTTGTCAAAACATGGACTGTCCTTTGTGCCAACGACTCCCTAATATAGTAGCATACGCTTCCATTCTATCAGCGTACCTATTTTAGATATCTCCAGTCCTGTTGCCCTCATCAGAATACTTACTAATGATCTAATCATGAATTGCCAAGTGTGTCCACCTTCTGTTGTATAAGGTCCTTTATGACAACAAGTCCAAGTCACCTTGTCACCTTCGCACATCATAAATATGACAAGCACATGATCCAAACACTGCCCCATAAATCATGGACCCAACAAACCTCCATAAGACACTGTTGTAATACAGTTTGCACTGTTAGATAGGGCACGTATTGCAGCCCCAGTTTCATCACACAGTCAGCAAACAAACACTTCTATGGTTGTGGTTTACCCAGGAGGGGTTCCTTCAATGCCATACTGCCTCCTTAGGTTGTTTTCCACTCTTTGACAACCCTCTAATTTGACCGAGCTATGTGCTATGCCCTATGGCCTAGCACCACAACTTCAAATCATGCCCAAGCCTGCTCAGAGAAGGCGACTTCCTTCTGCTATCCTTCAGGACCTTCAAACAATATTTAAACCCTTAAATATGCCCAGGCATTGCTTCAGATCTAGTGGTTGTCCTCCTGTGACAGAGCAATCTTCTTCCTTGGCTTCCACACGTTGCTAGATAACTGATGCAAATCTGACCCTAAACTAGGATCAAACATACATCAAGATGCACCCAAAATGCATACTTCAGCTCCCTCTTTTAGGGTTTGCTCCACACTGCAAATCTGGACTGGTTAGGGCACGAACCATAGTCCCTAACACCCTTTAATTTTGGCCCATAAATGCTCCTTAGAGCTGCGTCTATCTCTTCCTTGAAGGTCATGACACTTAGCTGTAGGTCTGAGCTATTTCTAGCCCTTAAGCAGTCCTCAAACCTCCTTAATCTCTGCAGCAGGCTTCAGTGAAACCTCACAGGCCTTCAGCACTCTTTTTTATAGAAAAACCACCCATCAAATAGTCCATAGAGACGTCTTTCCTACCTCGACCCTCTGAAAAGTCTATCGGCCCTCCTAAATTGACCCTAAAACAATCATCTATGCCTCCCTGTTCTTGAACTTCATTTGTTGCGGCTAAGACAGAGACTTAGTCTCTCCTCCACGAGCTATTCACTTGTGATTATGTTGCACAATGGATCAATAGATCGGATATTTGCAATTCAACACAAATTGGGCATTATCTTCCCCATAAAGCTCTGATACCGTGTTAATTTGTGAACATGGTCTATGCCATTTCAGATTAGGGCACACAATACTGAAGGAGATAGAACATATTAATAGATCGATGGAAGATAGGCCAAAATAGAGATAATGAATGGTGGCGTTACAGCGATCAATAGGATGCTTCTACCAGCAAAGTCTCAAATAGGTCATTCAGCCAAGCATGTCACACATAACCCCAAAACAACCCAAACAAAGAACACTCCATAAATACGCAACACCAACAATGCAACTCCATCGCTATCAAGAGAGAAGAAAATCCTCCACACAATGTGTGTCTAATGAACTCCAAGTCTCTCCATTATATAGGCATCTTTGGGGGTGTGTGACACGCCCTTTAAGAAATTTAAGTCTATATTATATTTCAGGCCGACCTAGCACAGAAGTGGAATAAATTCAAAGTCCCTCTTAATTAGGGACCTCCAATAACAATGGTGAGACACCTAGTTGCTCATGAAGAATTCCTGTCCTCGATGTCATGGATTTCGATATTGAGGAATCTCCAACCTTTTAGCTTTATAGGACACAGATCATCCATCACTTTCATCCCGAGTCATGTCAGCTATCAGAAAGTGATTCATCAGAATTCCTTATCTGGTCCACTGTTATGCCATGCTGCTTTCCTTGGAGTACTCCACCAAGGGTCAAGCCCTCCAATCTGTATCCAAACTCATAAGAGACAATGTGGTTGGTTTGCGTGAAAGTGCATCGACTACCACATTTTTCTTCCCCTTGACATACTCAATGTCAAATTCATAAGCTGGATCTTGCTGATCCACTTCTGCTGCCTCTCCTGTAGCTGTTTCTGCTCCAAAAAGAACTTGAGGCTGTTGTGATCAGTCCTCACCCTGAACCTGTTACCCACTAAGTACTGTCGGAATTTGGCCAATGCATGCATAATGGCCAGCATCTCCTTGTCGTATATAGGATACAACCGCTCATGAGGAAGGATCTTCCAGCTCTCATAGGCTATAGGGTGTTCTCCCTACATCAAAACTGCATCGATCCCCTCTCCCGATGCATCACACTCTAAAACAAAAGGCTTCGTAAAATCTGGCAATGCAAGCACTGGGCAGCTTCTTATAACCTCCTTGAGCCTGTCAAAGGCCCGCTGCACTGTATCTGTCCAATTGAATGCCCCCTTCTTCATCAAATCTGTAAGGGGCACAGCAAGATGAGAGAAACTATTGACGAACTTCCTGTAATAAGTGCAGATACCAACAAATCCTCGAAGTTCCGTCATGTTTCTCGGCTCTGGCCAATATCTGATAGCCCTGATCTTTTTCTCGTGGACCCTCACATCGTCCACTCCTATGATGTGACCTAAATACAACATCTCCGTCAACCCAAACTCACACTTGGAGAGCTTAGCATAGAACTGTTGCTCCTCCAAGATATGCAGCACTGCCTCTATATGCTGGAGATGCTCCTCCCAAGTCCTACTATATATCAGTAGATCATCGAAAAAGACCAACAAAAACTTCCTCAGACGACTGCGGAAGATATGGTTTATGCATGACTGGAAAGTAGCTGGGGCATTGGTTAGCTCGAAAGGCATAACCAAGAACTCAAAGTGGCCATAATGGCACCTGAAAGCAGTCTTGGGAATGTCCTGTTCCCTCACGCGAATCTGGTGGTACCCGGATCTCAAGTTGATCTTTGAGAAGAACTGTGCTCCTCTCAACTCATCCATTAGCTCATCTGTCCGCGGTATGGGGTACCTGTTCTTCATGGTCTTCTCATTCAGGGCCCTGTAATCAATGCACATTCTCAATGTGTCATCCTTCTTCTTCACCAACACCACCGAAGAAGCAAAAGGACTGGTGCTAGGCCGAATGTGTCCAAGAGCCAACAACTCCTGGATGGCCCGCTCAATCTCATCTCGATAGGCTTTGGGGTGCCTATAGGGTTTGGTAATAACGGCCTGGATGCCCTGCTCTAGCTCAATAGTGTGCTCAAACCCTTGATCTGGTGGCTGTCCCGGCAGTATCTCCCCTAACACCGTATCATATATGTCAAGGATGGCCCGTATATCTGGATGAATTGTTTGCCCGGCAGTCCCTGCCTCTGATGCCCGCAACTCAACTGCCCACTCTATGTCTCCCTTTCGGAAGTCTGCCTCCATTCGGTGAGCTGAAACAGTCTGGGGTGGGTAAGTGTGCATCCCACATATCTTCTCATGCTTCTTCGTCTTCTTATCATCCCACTCCATCTCCAAGGCCTCCCAATCTATGGTGACCTTCCCCAAAGTAATCAGCCACTGAACACTAAGAATCCATCGAAGCTTTCTATCGGTATGCCTCTCCGCTCAACCATCTGTGCATTGATGAAGTTGTGGGTTGCCCCACTGTCTACCAAAACCGAAACTTGTTGCCCCCGTATTTCCCCTCGGACACGCAACATCAAATACTTGGGTACTCCTCGCAATGCTGCAAGGGTTCCCCTTGCGGGTGCAAAAGATGCACCTCCTGCTCCTGGAGATGGAGGTGGAAAATGGTCCTACGCTGTCTGACTGTCTCTCGCCTCTCCATCCTCATACTCATCCTCTTCCCTGCTGCTCTCGGAGAAGACCTCGATTAAATGTGCTTTGCTCGCAGCACATCTGTGTCCTGGTGCCCACGGCTCCTGACAGGTAAAGCACAACCTCTTCTTCTTCAACTCTCTCCTGGCATCATCATCTAGCTGTACCCTACCCTAATTCCCCTTTGGAGGTGGAATCCTCACATCCTTCCCCTTTGGCTGGAAAGCTTGTCTCTGGGGGTAAGGTGTCCTGGTCGTGGGTAAGGCATCCTGCAAATCCTGGGTCCTGCCAATGGCGTCCTCGAGTGTGGCTAGTCTAGTGGATCTGACTAGACACCGAAGTGGCTCTGCTAACCCCTCAACAAACATGTAGATCATCCGTGGTGCAGAAAGATCTGGCACTATCACTGAAACCCTCAGGAAATCTGCAATATATGTCTCTGGGCTCCTGGTCTATTTGAGCCTCGTCAGCTCAACAAAATGCTCCTCCAGATCCCTCCGGTCAAATCTCTCTATCAGTCTCCAGGTGAAATCGGCATATGTGGTCACTGTTGAATGCCCGAGTGTCACCATCCCATGGAACCACCAGTACTGGGCCTCACCATCCAAATGCAGCGTAGCCACCTTGATGGCCTTCGACTCTGCCATCTGGTTAAGCTGGAAATATATATCCAGCTTCTCCACCCAAGACTTTGTCGAATTGTTTGATGAGCCATCAAACGTTGGCAAATGGAATCGGCTCGTTGTACGCTGTGTGTCCCCATCATGATAATGCCAGTGCCCTCTGTGATGATCACGGGGTCTGCGGTCCCGCTGGAGCTGAACAAAATCTCTGAATGAAAGGGCATCCCTGAACTCTTGCCCATATGCCTGGTACTCAGCAAAATAGTCACCCATGTGACCAGGCTCTGGCTCATGCTGTACTCCTGCCCCTATGTCTGCACCCAGAAGGGTGGGCATAGTGGAATGTGTGGGTGCATGTGATGCCTGGTGAGGAGTGGCATCCCGCTTCGAGAAATGATGGGATGTGCCCGATCCCTCGCCAACATGGAAACCCCTTGGGGTTTCACGCTGTCTAGCCTCCATAGAAATGAATCTCTGAACCATCACCTCAATTTGTCTCGCTAGATCCTGCACTGATTTGAGGAGTGCCTCCCCAAACTGTTTTGCCTCACTATCATCTGCCATTGGCTTTTTTTGTTCTGCGTCCACCACCCTAGCACAGTCACCCTCTCCGTAGGTGTTCTCCAACCTACGCTCATTATCTCTGTACTTCCTACCTCTGTAGCAGATGTATGGTTTCTCCCCCGGTGTCATAGACAACTAGCTCCATAGGCTGAGCCAAATCTATGCTTTGATACCACTGTAATATCCCATTTCAGGGATATCTCTAAAACACAAGCAAACTCCAACCAAAGATGGACTAGGAGGGCATTTACCAGATATTTCACCTCTGAAAAGAGGGTGAGATCTGGAGGCTATCTGGCCCTTTCCAGACTCTGTCTAAGAGTATGGGGAAAACACACCAAGTGGTATAGTACTAGAATGCTCAAGGAGAAAAATAACTATAGTGCAAGCATACAATAGCATATATATATAGAACGCGAACAAATACTCGAGAAATGCAAAGAGAATGATGTGCCATTTTATTATGCTGAGAAATATAAGTGAGTAAAATAGGTGATCAGAGTGATGGCACCTAGACTTACTCAAGGCAAGTGAAGAAATACTCTCAGAATGTTGAAGGAATGGCTGCTCTCTGATCTGCGTTCTAGCTGTTGGAAAATTGCCGTGTAGCTGCTACTGCTGGAACAAGATGAGTATCTGCGGCTGCTCCCCTACTCGGAATAAGCTGAAACTCTGGAATCAGCCTTTACTCACCAAACCCAGAAAAACCCAGAGAGCATTTCTGGAATGACCAACCCCCGAAAATCACCCCCTTGAGGATCTACGCTATCCTCCAAGGCTCTGCGTTGAGGCTGAATGGAAACCACCAAAACACGGCCACAAACTCTGCCAAAATCCTCCCATAGGCAAGGGCTGGCCCCTTGCTCAATCTCCAAGCTCAAAACCTCCAAAAGAAACCCAATCCGGAGCTCCCCAGAAATGGATTGCGTCCTCCCTCTCAGGACTGTGCAGTCTATGGATGCACTGCTCCTCCGCAAAAGCCAAACTCCAATCCTCCTGCAAAATACTGGTGGGAAAACCTCACCCAAGCAGGCACTCGAAGTCCCCCGGGGCTGAGGATGAGATCTCCGAACGGAGACACTTGGTGCACTAAACAGTGCTGCAGACTAGCTAAACAACCAGCGTGCTCAAGAAGTCGAAATGACCAGCTCAATATCATAAACATCGAATGACCAAAATGAGGAGGCTCTCCCTCTATATAGTGTTAGCCTCTCTCAAACCCTAAGGCTCACCTCCTTCAATGTAGCCTCCCTTTTCCATGTGCTCCATCTTGGCCTACACGGTCCCTCCATGTGGTCTACATGGGCCCCCTCTCTACGTGGTCTCTTGGCCCCCTTGGCTCACTTAAGTTACAACTTTTGTCTACTAGGGAGTGTACATTTTTTTTTTTGAGTGAGTTATGTCCCCCTCTACTCACTTTTATTTATAATCTAACTACATAAGGCAAAATTGACCAAAATCGAATATTCCAGTTAGCCATTGCTAATTGGGAATATTACATTTATACTTCATTGTTCCTTCACCGATTCCCTTCTTCTTTGATGATTGTAATAGAGATCAAGCCCATCACTTTTCTCTATCCGAAAGATATTTGAGTTGTTGTTGACTGTGATCTAATCCTTAAGTGCCACTTAATATGCCCTTCTTTGATTGCCACCTTAGCTCTGATACCACGTTGAGAATCTTGTAGGGCTGTAGTCTAATAAAATTCTCTTCATGCTAATTTCTTGTGATCTTGTTTATGTATATTCTTCTTTAATCTTTCATCAAGTCAATTATCAAATTACTCAGTCAAATGTATAGAGACAGAATTATTTTTCATTTGTAACTGAATTTCTTGACAATTAGTTAACTAATCTATCTTCAGTTCACTTTTTATCTATCTTTAGTATCAACTAACTTATATAGCTCTTTGCAGATGCAATTTCAAAGAACCTTGGAACATATTATCAAATGGACAAAAGAAATTGGATGAAATTGAAAAATAGGTATAGTTTGTATATTTGATTATTCATCGCGATATGTGAAAAATGTATAAGTGGTAACTTTTTCTCAATTAAATTTATATGACTTGTAAATTGGTTATGTGTAGAACACTAAAAGAATATAGAGATGGGGTTGAGGAATTCTTAAAGTTTTCCGAGCAGCAATCAAGGAATAAGATGTCCACAAAATGTCCATGTAATAAATGTGGCATAGTGAAAGTACAAACATTTGATAAAGTACGAGAGCACTTGATTTGTGATGGTATAATCGAACAATATAGCATTTGGTATTTCCATGGAGAGAGCATTCCCATTTAGGTATCTTGAAATTTGTTTGAATTGATCTAGTTTCACTCTTATATGTTTTACAATAAAGATATCACTTATTTTTATATGTGCAAACTTCAATTTTTTTTCTTTGTCTCCTTTAGATTCCATCTATTATTGGCAAGGACAGGCAACATTCTAAAAATGAGCCACATGAAGTTCTTGAGCATATTTCATCTCAACTGGTAAGCCATTTCATATTAGTCAAGGGTCCTATTTGACTAGGTTGACCAAATGCTATTGATTCTAATTTTCATAAAAACCATAAAATTATTAACATAATTTTTTATTTTCTTATTAATAGGGTTATGAACCTGTTGTGGAACATGATTATGATAATCAAGGTGATGAGCATGAAACATTGTTTAGGAACAATATTGAACCTCTAATTGATGATGATGATGATGCAACCATTGTCGGTGATCAAATTCTTGAAATAGTGAATTATACCAATCGATGTCTTAATCAAAACATCAATGAGAGTTGTGATAATGAGGGGTTGGCATCAACAAATGTACTAAATGAAGTTAATGAATATAAGAAGCTTATCGAAGATGCCAAGAGGCCATTGTACCCAGGTTTTGTTGACTTCAGAAAACTGTCAGCCACTGTAGAATTCTACAATCTGAAAGTGAAGAGTGGATGGTCTGATACAAGTTTTGACCAAATGTTAAAATTTCAAAAAAAGGTGCTTCCTAAAGATAACACATTTCCAGATTCTACATATGCTGCAAAAAAGCTGATAAAATCATTGGGGTTAAACTATAATATGATACACGCATGTCCAAATGATTGCATTTTATATCGAAGAAGTTATGAAAGTAAAGATGAATGCCCAACATGTGGAAAATCTCGATGGAAGGTGGATGCTCAATCTCAAAAGGTGCGGAAAGGTGTTCCAGCCAAGGTGTTAAGATATTTTCCCATAGCACCAAGGCTAAAAAGAATGTATAGGTATGATCTTGAACATTATAATTTTATTCAAGTTTTCCCCTTCTTGTCTTATATTTACCATTTGTCATAGTGTTATTATATGATAATACTTTATATAAATGATTTTTTTTTTTCATTATAGCTCTACAGATATGTCACAAAAAATGAGGTGGCATCATGAGAATGCAAGCAATGATGGTCAAATGTACCACCCTGTTGATAGCCCAGCATGGAAAACTATTGATGACAAATGGCCTAGTTTTTCTAGCGAACCTCGCAATCTACGACTCGCACTGACAGTAGATGGATTTAATCCTTTTGGAGACTTGAGCAGCACATATAGTGTTTGGCCTGTAGTGTTAGTTACATACAACCTTCCACCATGGTTGTGGACAAAAAGGAATTTTTGTATGCTAACATTGTTAATACCTGGTCCCAAGCAACCAGGAAATGACATTGATGTGTATTTGCAACCCTTGGTAGATGAATTAAAGGAATTATGGGACCAAGGGGTATGGACATATGATGCTTATAGTAAGACATCATTTAACATGAAGGCAATTCTTATGTGGGTGATCCATGATTTTCCTGCTTATGGGAATATGGCTGGTTGCACAACAAAAGGCTATAATGCATGTCCCATATGTGGGAGGAACACAGAATCAGAGTACCTCAGTTGTAGCAGGAAATGTATGTACATGGGACATAGGAGATTTATTCCTCAACGTCATAAGTTTCGCTCACAAAAGGCACCGTTTAATGGGAAGGAGGAGCATCGTTATGCCCCTCCAATTGTAAAAGTGTCAGATATTTTTAAGGAAACAAAGGGAAAGGAAGCAATATGGGGGAAGATTGAATCAAATAAAAGGAAAAGAAACAGTAAAACAGGTGAAAAAGCTGATGTTGTGGTGTGGAAGAAACAATAAATTCTATTCAATCTACCATATTGGGAGGTATGTAGACCCATGATCAACCATGCCTAATTATTGGACACAACTTACTTAGTTGACCTCATTGTGATTAGATGTCTTGGTTGAATTGACTGTTTATATTTTTGTCCATATTAAATATTGTTCTGATATTCTTGATGTGTTGGAATGCAGAAAATCCTAATATGCCACAATTTAGATGTAATGCATGTGGAGAAGAATGTGTGTGAAAGCATTTTTGGAACCCTTCTGGATATAAAAGGGAAGTCCAAAGATGGGAAAAAATCACGTGATGACTTGCAAAAAATGGGCTTGAGGAAATCACTATGGCTAGAAGTTAAAGGACAGAAAATATTCCTTCCACCTGGACCACATACTCTTTCAAAGAAAGAGAAACATACCCTATGTCATGTTCTTTTCATGTTAAAGGTGCCAGACGGTTACAGCTCTAATCCAAAAAATCATATATCTATGGAAGAGCTTAAGTTCCATTGTATGAAAGCACATGATTGCCATGTTCTAATGCAACAACTCCTCCCAGTGGCTTTGCATCATGTGTTACCAATTGTTGTCCAAAAGACGCTTTGCAAGCTTTGTTACTTTTATAGGCAAATCTGTGCAAAATCAGTTTCAATAGAGAGTCTTGATAAGCTAGAAAATGACATTGTGGATACATTGTGCTTTCTTGAAAAGTACTTCACTCCTTCATTCTTTGATATAATGTTGCATTTGAATGTACATTTGGTACGTGAGCTTCGATATTGTGGCCCAGTTGCATATAGATGGATGTACCCCTTTGAGAGGTACGTGAAACTTTACTTTTTATCAAGCCCACCAAATATTTTTTTGAAAGATTTTGACATTACTTAATTTTTTTGTTTGTTAATTTTGTAGGAACATGGAAGTATTTAAGAGTTATGTTAAGAACAAAAATAAGCCTGAAGGATGCATTGCTGAAAGCTATACTGTGGAGGAATCAATAAACTTTTGTGGAGGATACTTGAAAGGTATGGAAGCTATTGGATCCACACATGGTCGAAATGAAGTGTGGGATGAGAAAGTTGAAGAAGTTATCCTTGATGGAAAGCCATTATCTGCTCCAATTCCTTCAGAATTGGATGGCATTAATTGGGAACAAGCCCATAGGTGGGTTCTATTTCACACAAATGAAGTTGATCCATGGATAGAGTAAGTTACATATTTGGCCTGTAATTTTTTTGTTTGTTTGTTTAAGGTTGTTTAAGGTTTAAGATATTTGACCTTTAATTTTTTTTTATTCATATTTAATCAAAACACATTAACCACCATATCTATTGTCCATAATTGTTGAATTAGGATGCACAAAATGGAGATTGCCAACTCAGTTACCCAAATGAAAAAAGATGAAGCTCTATTGCAGAAACTCCACACCCATAAATTTACTAGCTGGTTAAAACAACAGGTAAGTAAATTATTTATATTATAAGTGTACTTAAAAATCATTACATGGGAACATTATCATGCAGGAAATTAAATATTTTTTTTAGAGGGTGAATGTATGAATTCTAACTACATTTAAAAATCTAAAACTATACAGGTGGAGGGAGATGGAAATGTGTCTGATACACTTAAATGGCTAGCGCGTGGTCCCAGTAAATTCGTGAATAAGTACAAGGGATACCTAACCAATGGTTATAGATTCCATAAAAAAAGCATGGAGAATGAGAGAACCACCCAAAATAGTGGTGTGTGTATGGAAGCTCAAACAATGATGAGGTCAAGTTCCAAAGATGCAAACCCTATACTTCAAACCACAACATTTTATGGAGTGGTAGAAGAAATAATTACATTGGACTATTTTTGTATGGAGTACACATTGTTCAAATGTAATTGGATTGATGTATACAATAAGAGAGGGATCAAAACTTTTACAATGCTGAATATGAAGAAATTTTTAAGCCAAAATCATTGGCAAGATGATCCATTTATTCTAGCATCGCAAGCTAAACAAGTATTCTATGTACAAGATCCAGTTGAGACTGACTGGTATGTAGTGTTAACATGTCCTCCAAAAGGATTGAGAAATAATGCATCATATGAACCCGAGTATGCAGATTTGTCACATGTTGTGGACTTTCAAGAAACAAAATGTGTAAGTGAAGAAGATATAGTTGATGTCGATGTCAACGTTGACGTGAACGTGGATTATGTCCGTTCAGATTGTGAAGGAATATGGTTGAACCTTAAGAAATAAAACATATTGATTTTTCTATTTTGTTTCGAGAACTCCAAAATTGATATTTGGTTATGAAGAGAGATTCCTTTGTTTCTTATCTATAAAATGTTTTAGGCCCATTTAGTAAATATATTTTTAGGCCCTGCCAATGACAGTGACTATTGTTTTCGGATTGCACCATTAATCTTGTCCATACAAAAAATTGAACACATAAAAATTTGATATGTGCAAAGTTTCTGCAATTTTTATATTTTTTTAAGATTAAAATGAGAATTTTCTATAATATTATTGGATCATAGCCCTAGAAATTACTCATTTAAAAGAACCTAGAAAATACAAATTTCTTAGGCACATGCCATTTTTTAGCCTTCTTCTGCGACTGTTGGTTTCAAAATGAACTATTCAGTTGTGGGTTGCAAAACAAACTATGGAGATAGAGGAGTGAAATTATTGGGAGGCAAAAAAAGGAGCATAAAGAATCTAAGCATATTACTGGACGGTCAATTGGAGGATTCCTTAGCTTAAGCACAGTTAAGCTAATCATTCTGCATTTTCCTCCATGCAGGTCAGCAAAAACCAAGATGAACATTTACAAAAACATAAGTGCCATTCTCACATCTCAGTTTCTTTGCCAACAGTGTTGTAGGATAATATCTACCTTTAATCTTAATATTTCTTGTTTTATTTCCTAAAGGTTCTAGCTTTAAGAGACTGTATAAGCTAATAATTCTGCATTTTCCTCCTTGTCCTTGAGATAATACTAACTGGTATTCTATCTCCATTCTTGGTGTTTACTGGTGCTTTAAAATATTACATTGACATTCTGATATACTGGGGATTTACAATTGTAATTCAGATCTTCTTGTGCTTCTTCATGTATTGTCCATCCGTGCAGTGATTATTTTTCTCCAACTGATAAATTTCTTCTTCCAACAGTTAAAAAAAAAATGACTGTAAACTTGCCATTCAAGTATAATTGTTTATTTCCTTGGAAACTATGTAGGTGCTTGATAAGGATGGTGACTTTCTTTAAAAATGTAACCTAGAAAGTGGTGCAACCTGGTCAGTGGAATTGGGTCGTCAAACTATGGGGTGCCTTATCATAGTGGAGAACATGAGTCAGCCCCAAGAATCGCTTATAGAGGTTAGTTAAATTGTTAGATTAATAGGGTTTTTATATGCACTCAATAATTCAATTTTGTTATTTTGAGACATGGTTTAAAGTTGTCATGCTATCTTCTATTGGTTTTCACCAATTTTGTAGATGCTTTGTGAGGAGTGGGGGCTCTTCCTTGAAATGGATGACATCATTTGAGGCTTGGGGTTTATGATTTTAAAGGGAGTCATGGAAGCTCACAGTGACAAGATCTGGGATTGCTTTGTTGTTGAGGTAATGCCATGGTTGCAAAGACCTTTCATTCCATGTAAATATTCCTCTTTTGTTTGTGTTTGGTTGCTTGAACAGACCATAGACTTCAAGAATTGGCATTGTGATTTATAATGAGAACAGGGTGTGTAATTCATTTGAAGGCTGCGTGTGTTTCTAGAGACCAAACAAATTGCATGGTTGATGCTTAATAACTATCACTTGGAGATTGTTCTTGGGAATTTGATTGTGTAGGGTTGTAGACCATAATATATTATAGCTATAAACCTCTATATTACATCATATGTGCTCTATGTTCTGGCATTTAAAATTCTGAAGGCACCATAGCCTGATTTTTCATGTTGTGAAATTTGGAAGTTTCACAATAATTTTGCACAGTAGTGGCTTCCTGGATTGGAAGTGAAACTATAACGATGTAAAAATATCAATAATGTTCTAATAACTGCACAGACATTTGAAAATCACAATTTTGATCTTTAGTCAGCCCTGGACATGCATGCTATTAAAGACTACTTGCACTTAGCAAGAGATAGGTAAATCAGTGAAACTGTTTTGGTAGACTTAGTACTCTCACTTGAATTTGTACATTAGAATTATGGAACTGTAGGAAGATGCACAGGGAGAAGTACTGTAGCACCGTATTTTATGACTTTTCCATAGGTACACTGTACATCTGTAGGAGGTTGTGTGAAATCAGGTCAAGCTGTAAGTTGTAACACAGATTTGAACCTAAGAAATGCAAATTTTCCACTGTAAGCATTGGTTGCTGGGTCTAATCAGGTTTAAGGTATTCTAAAAAGTCTAATTAAGGGCAAACTGAAAGGAAAATGTTCATTGCATGACGGCATTCTGGAAATTTGAGAATGAGATCCACTTGATCTTTAAGACAAATTGAAAGTGTTAGGGGGATAAAAGGAAAACAACGGAGATAATAAAGGAAAATTAATGACGTACATAATTCTCACATCAAGCTCTCCTGCTTTTGACTAGGACAATGAAATGGAATCACTTTTCAAAACTGGAACGCTAAAATGCAGCTAATTGGGTCCTTTCCATGGTCAACCTTTGCCCCACAAAAATGCTCTGTTTAAAATTTTTTACTTAGAAACATTAAAAAAATTTGTTTTCGGCCAGGAACTGTCCGTTGTTACCATGGATTAAGACTGTTGGGAAGTTAAATTTGTTGGCACTACTGTATGCTATTACTGTAATCTAAAATTAAGAACAAGAACAGAACGTCGTCATTATTTTCAACGATTAAAGTTAAAATCCCTTTTCGTTCCCAATAATATCTTTAATTTTCTGAGGATAGGTGGCTTCTGGTGTAAGCTGCACTGATTTCTCAATATTTTCAGGTTCCTCTACCAGTGGATAAGTCTTGTCAATATCTTCATTCTCTGCTGCCATGCCCGTTTTGGCTATCTTCATAATGTTTCTACAATCATCAATTCACTTTCCCACACATTCAATATTAATTCATTAGATTTTTGTTTAAGATGAGGCTTCTAATCTGAGTCTATCTGTGAAGTGCCCAATAAAATAAGAATGAGAAATGCTTTCCCTCATTTTAAATTTAGACTTGATTATGAAACTAAATAAATTGCAGAACTTAAATTCATTTCCCAACAGAGTTCTATGATACACATTAGCTATTTACTGATAAAATTATGAAGACTTGTAATAGCTCACCTTTTGGAAAGGGAAAGGTCCTATTGAAGTAGACATATTTTTAGCAATGTTCCACCAAGTCCCCTGGAGGTGGGAGCGAGGGGGCGAGGGAGCGTGGGAGCGGCCTATACAAAAGCTCCCTACTGATTTTTAGGAAACGTGGGGGGACATCGGGGTCATAAAATTAAAAAATTATAAAAAATAAAAATATATATTAATATTATAATATTAATATATTATTATATTATATATGATATATCATTGAATCAATAATATAATATTATTTTTCATTTTCGCAAGGAATGTATATACATATATAAGACTATGAAAAAAATTATTATGCTGTTATAAATATGCCATATTCAACTTGTGTTATGCAATAGATACCCAGTAGAGAACTACCAAAAAGTCAATCTGCAAAATTGCTAGCCAATTTTTTTTTTTTTTTCTGTATGGGCTCATTTTGTACCATGCTTATCATTTTCATTATTTAAAGTTGATGTCCAACGTTGGCAACCTGCCTAATGAATCGAAATTTGAAAACATAGTTTACAGTCTATTATCTCTTCATCGATCTCCCAATTCAAGTTACAAGACTGTAGGAGAGATGGGATAGAACTAGATGAACTAGTTTAATTATAGAGACTGCATTTTACCAAAGGATCTTGGCATTAAAACAACACTTCAAATCCCTTTTATGTGGAATGGTGCCTATATAGTATATATACTTGGTCTCTGTTTTATTAATGTATGAATAGATAGAAGAATGGAAACAAAATGTAACATCTTCCTTTACCAAATTAGCTCTATGAAAAAGAAAATTAAATCAGGAACATCAAGATTGTTAAATGTTTTAGTTGTCAGAACACTAAAATATTCAATGAGCAATCTAGGAGATTGCCTTGATTGTTGTAGGTTCTTTAGGCAATACTTCCTCCTCTTTGTGATACATCAGATGTCATTGGCACTTTTTAAATCCATAGCTTCATTGGGTCGAAACATGATTTCCTCACAAACATTTGGATCATTCACTTTGCTCATTGTGTTTGTTCTTAGAGGGTTTGTGGTGTCAAGAGGTATTTGACATTATAGTATATGCAAAGATAGTTATTTACTCCAACGAAATATACTTTATACTAATTTTGAGATTTTCAACTAGAACTCGAGTTACAAAATTGAAAAAATGGTTCCTTTTATTCATTTTTCTAGAACAGAGAACATACCTAGCTGGTGGATTTGGGCATATTGGTGCTCACTGATGTCCTATGGCCAAAACACCAGAGTGGTGAATGGATTTCTAGCTCCTAGATGGGAGAAGTTATGTGTTATCATGTACTAATAGAGTGTCCTATAATCATAATCCCAGGAAAGAAATATTGAATATTTCCTTTCCTCTAAATATTTCATCTTTGTGCATCCTGTCAGTAACAGCTCCATTGAAACACTTGGACGTGCTATCCTAGAATCTCATGGATTATTTGCTGAAGTTCAATTTTATTGGACTAGAATTGGATCATTGATTGGGTTCTGTGCACTTTTCAACATTCTGTACACTGTTGCTTTAGCATGCCTCAACCATAAGTATGACATTCCACTATAAGGTTTGGTTTCCGCTTCTATTTCTCTCACCTAAAATTATCTCAAGAGTGAGATATAATAAATTATCCTCCAATTACAACTTTACTGAAATCACAGGCTGTTATATCTGAAGAGGTTATTGGAGAGAAGCAAGCAAACGGAGCTGGAGAAATAAAAAAACATCGTTCTGTTCAACTGAAATCACAATGAAGGTCTAGTGGTTAGTCGAGCTCTCCAGAAATACTTTAGTAGTTCCCAATATTCTATCTACTACTCACAGATTAAAGTACAATGTAAATGGATATGGTGCTAATTGTAACTGATTAAAATATTTGATAGAGAATTAAATGAGAATATCTATTGCCCCAGCCGTCCCCTCACGCCCCCTCCCGTCCCCTCACGCCCCCTCCCGTCCCCTCACGCCCCCTTCACGTCCCCTCCCATCCCCTCACGCCCCCTCGACCCCTCCAGATGGGGAAACGTCCCCCTTGACGTCCCCTCCAAATTTTCGAAAATTGGGAGTGTCAGGAAACGTCCCCTAGAAGTCCCCAAGACCCCGAATCGCGGGGGGGCGAGGATTCTAGACCCCTAGGGGGGGGGGGGGGACGAGTCCCCGTGTAACACTGATTTTTAGTCTCTGAGTTTTTCACTGCATCACATTCACTCAAATTAGCAATGACAGATTACGAAACTAAAGACATTGTAGAGCTAAAATTCATGTTTCAACAGAGTTCTACTATGCTTGAGTGTTAGATATTTAGTGATCAAATAATTAAGACTTGTAATAGCTCACCTTGTGGAAAGGTAAAGGTTCTATTGAAGTAGAAACTTTTTTTAGTCTCTGATTTTTTCAGTGCATCACTTTCACTCAAATTAGCAATGACAGATTTGTCAAAATTCTTAGAATCTGTCAATAATGAAACATTCAGATCCTGGACATTTTCAAGAGTAAAAATATCAGTGCCAAGTGATTTCCTAATTTGTGATCCACTATTATGGTAGTGAGTGGCTTGTTCACATGCCTTTTCAACTTGTAAGTTGGAAAGAAGAAAAACATGCAGTGTCTGTGTTGTCACTTCCTCATAACCTGGGTAATTAGAAGTACATGTTATTACACAGAATGCACTTCCAACAGACACATGTTTTTCAAGTGATGTTTTTCATTTGTGTGGAGAAGAATGGCCACTTTCTTTTAATTCACGTTCTTGTATTGTAGATAACGCTTTTTTTGGTGCACAATTAGCTTTACTTGGCTCAGTAATGTCTTTATTGTATAATATAGTACTCACTGAAGTTGTCTTGAGGGAAACAATGTAGCCTTGAAATATCCTCTGGTTCTTGAACTTCAGAGGCCATAAATAGAGTTGTTACACTGCCCATGTAAATTATCGCAGCTTTCTCCATATAAGAAACTAGTTTATGGTTACATGTATGTGCCATATTTTCACTAGTCCATGGTAACATAGAAGACTCCTCTTCTCTCTGACTCAAGGTTGTTGATGACAACTTTGTAACACTTACCTGGACATACTTAGGAGTTTTTTTTTTCCAAACACACTCATTATCATTCACCATTTCCACATCTCTGCTTGCAAACTCCTCTTCCATGACATTTTTATAAACAGATCTTGAATCTTTCAACAACTAATTATTTTCATTGTGCCTATTAACTAGAATTTTGGTCAGAGATTTTCATTTGGTAAGCACATGAGCAGTCTAAATTGAGAGTTTAGAAGCATTTTCACAGATTCTGGAGTTGTTGCTTCTGACCATACATTTAAAGGTCTCAAATTGCTTGATTTATATGTATTTGCACCCATTTAAAGGTCTCAAAGTGCTTGATTTAAAGGTCTCCTCCTCATATGATGTACTATTTTGAATATTCTAATTCTTTTTATATCAGAAGCTTGGTATAAAGCCTCTTGTATTGTTCTGTCTTTTATTTGAACATAATTTCAATAATCATTGCCATTCATGAAAGAAGATATATTCATGTGGTCTGTCATTTGCTTCTCTTGGCTAATGCCATCACCTACATCCCATAGAGAATACGACAATTGAATGTAAACTTGACCAAAGAGCATTGCTTACTTCCTACGCAATATTGAACAGAATCAGAAATCTCTCCTTCAGGGTCATTACTCTATGCTTTGAACTTAGAGTTTGCCTCTTTTCCTTCTCTTCTATCTGGAGACTCCAAAAACTTACTGTAGCCCATCCTTTATGTCTCCTGCGCGAAATTTCAAAGCACTTCATCCTCACCCTTATATAGGTCCTTCATTTTGAAATCCAAAATCATCATTTCCTATTCTTGTTCCGTGTTTACTTCGCGGATACGTATTTGTGCGATTTATGAGTATGTTGTTTCACGGTATTCACTTCGAACGAGACCAATCATAAGAATATTCTTATTTTGTGGAGATGCAATCACATAGTAGGGACGAATTGACGACCGTGATAAACCACATTTCTAGGAGGCTCAACAAAATTGGCGGATCTTTGGTGTTTTAAATTCTTGTTGTTCGAATGACTGGCTGATTCACACCTATGTTGCTGGCTTCATCTCCCAAAATATATTAAGCATACGAAAGGTAATGACTCTTTGGGCTTACTTTGAAAATACACACATAATAATCTACTTTCGGTGTTTGGTGCTTATCAACTCACCAATGTACGGTCCAAACAAGTTTTATTAAAGAGATCAATTAATTTCATATTGCTAAATAGAGTTTGAAGCATTTGAGATTACGGAGTTGTGGCAAGCATAGGTATAAAAGGTCTCCAATTAGCAGTTTAAAAATTCATACTCTGCTGATGCTCTTGTTTTGAATATTATATTGTGCATATCCATGTTATAAAAGCCTCTTGTATGTTCTCATCTCTTTTGTTTGAACATAATTCCGATAATCATTGCATTACTTGAAGAAAGGATATTCCATATGAGCTCTTGTCTAGGTAACTTCTCTTGGCTAATGCCATCACCTACATCCCATAGAGAATACGACAATTGAATGTCGACTTCGACGAAGGCATTGCTTATTATAACGAGATTGAACAAGAGAATCAAAAATCTCTCCTTCAAAAGTCATTCTCTGTTCTTTGAACTTGAAGTTTTGCCTCTTTTCCCGCTTCTCTTCTATCAAGACAAAACTGCTTGGGCCCAATTCTGCAATGTCCTGCGCCTTTGAAATTTCAAAAGCACTTCATCCTACCCTTCATATATGTCATCGATTTGAAATCAAATCATGTTCCACTATTCTTGTTTTCGTATTTACTTCGTGAATACGCATGTTTGTGCTAGAAGTTGTGATATATTGTTTTAAATTATTCATCGAACGAGACCAATCATGAAATATTCTTATTTTGTAAAATGATGTAGACTTGAATATTAAGAGATTTGCGGGTATAAGGATTAAAAATTAATCCCAATAAAACTAAGTTATTCATTTATTTTATCTAATATAACATTTACTATTAAATTAGAACCACTGCGCTTTAAATACGTCATAGATCAAGATCGTACTTTGTAGAGTGTAAGCCCAAGGTAAAAATAGATAAAGGGACATTAGAGTTCTTTGATTTTCTGGTTTCTTGTTCCTTTGGTGTATCTTTGCACTTTAGGGAAATTATTGCGTTTAAAGTCTAATTCTTTAAAGGGTGCTAGCTCAATGGAAAGAGTACCTTTCTCTAGCGAGAGGTTGGTGTTGATTCCTTCGTGCTGATATTCATATATAAGGAATAGCGAGAATAAATTTTTAGTAATGATTCTCTTGCAGCTTATCTCCTCTGACCAAGCTTGTAAGGCGGCATTTTTGAAGCCCTCACCAAAATATGAAATGGTGACAGTCAAAGCATGCTATGTCTTGTCAATAGTAATGATAAGGTCCGTCACCATAAATCGTTGTTGTTTATGTGAAATGGTAAGTCACTGTCACCATTAAGGTGGTATTAATGACGGTTCAGTGTCACCAGTAAATTATATAGTGACGATCGATGAACAGTGCTATATATAACTAATATTAGCGGCCATGAAAGGACCATCCCACAAAAAATCATTGTTGTTCATATGAAATGGTGGCGGTCACTGTCAGTATTCTCGTTCTTCAACGTGACCCTTGTATTGTCACTGCTTTATCGCACAAGGCGGCGCTACCTTTGGTGACGTTGGGTTTTTGGTAGCGGGGTTGTCTGGTCACCGTGCTCATAAATGGTGACGGTCCAATGTGGTACTATAATCATTAGTGACGGACATGAATGTCACTGCCCTACTTTGGTGACGGCACCTTTGGTGACGTTCAATTTTGGTGACAGGCTCATAATAATCTGTGGTTACTCCCCTGTGAAATGGTGACGGTCACTGTCAAACTTTCTCGTCATTATTGGTGGCCGGGATTTGGATATCACCCTGCCCTCTCTTTCGAGCGCCACCTTTGGTGACGTTCGATTTTTGGTAATGACTCTTTTGACCCTCACCAATGAGCTTATGGGCAGGCTGTTTAGCCCTGCACCAGTGTCCTTTGCTACCCATAGTGATGTCTCTACTTCCTTTGTTTTTCACTATGATAATGTGATGTTTGATTCCTACATGGCCAACATGGCTAATGATGAGGGCATTGATATATGTAATCTATTATATGTATCATGGGTTGGAGAGATAGTTCATGAGTTGGGACTTTCCACTTTGGGAATAAACCACTTCATCTTATGTATCTCATGTATAGAGGATAACTTTGGTCATCATATGGTTGCCACTTGGAGATTCATTGATGAGGAAGGGTATCTAACTTTTCAGTTGGAGGCAATTCTAGACATTCTAGAGAGGCAACGTTGGAGCTGAACATGCATAACACATTGTGACAGATGGGAAGACCTTCCACATGAGGATGACATTTGGAGGGAGGGTGTTTGCTGTAGCATCCACTTTTGCAGTTGCTTGAGGAAAAGCAACATTTTTTCGGGGAGGACTGTAATATTCCCAAATTTTCACATGATATTTGGAATATTAGAGTTCTTAATAAACTTAATTAATAAATTAAATAAAAGGGTGGAGGGACCCATAATCCTCAAATATGAATAAAATCCACTTTGATGTGTGTATGTGGATATTTTAGATCTAGATCTACATAATGGAGTAGTGCATAAACTACTTAATGTGAAAGGAGTGGAGATCATGTCTCATTAATGAGATAGATAATGGAGGTTGATACAGTCAACTAAGATCTTGGAATGAATCAAACATAATATAATAGATCATTTATGATGAGATGATAGAGGAGTGGTGCATTTAATGCACACATGATGGAGAGGGTGATCATTGCATTCACACATGATGAAGATCATGAAATGACAGCGCAGTCAACGTGGAGACCTATGTCCACATGTACAACATAATTATGACGTGGGCCAAGGCATAAGAAGGCTCATAATCTATATAAAGAAGATGAAGGCACAATAGATTGCATGCTGTTGAAGATTATTGTTGATGTATGATTTGTTTAGATCTGGAATTGTCATGTGACATTCCATGCTTTCTTTGGTTGTTTAGATAAGATTGCAAGTGTTGTTTAGCGCTGGGTGTTCTTGGTCGGGAATCCCACCTCTTCCCCTGAGTGATCTCTTGGGAGAGGATTGTACTTCATTCTACATCAGGCATTGGTGCCACATATCTTTTCCTACTTTCTACAGAACATCCATATTCAGAAATTGCACATTTCTAAAGATTAGTTTGAGAGGAGGAGGTTGTCCGTCAATATTTCAGTTGAGGAATCGGTGAAGGATTCATCCTATCACCTTGAGCTTCAATATCAACCTTTCAGTGCTTCAGATCTATATCAGGCATCAGGCCATCTATTATTCATGTCCCAGTAGCAGTAATCCCTTCAGGAATTGCATAGTCCAGTCTTGTAGATCCAAGGGAGAAGGGAAGTTTGTAATATTCCTAAATTAGCTGCAGCTAATAGGAATATTAATTTTGCCTTGTTTATTTTCACATTTCATGATTGAAGAATAAATTGTAAAGGAGGACATGTAAGACTCTTGAAAACCAAGAATAAATCAATGCCTATGTGAACAGAGACATATCTGGGCTATTGAAATAAACTCCTGCAGGTGTGAATGGGTCTAAATCACAAGAGTGGGTCATCTTTGACCAAGTCAACAACACAGTCTAGATGCATTGAACCTCTTTGAGGGACAACACAATTCTAGAAGGAGACTCTAAATGTAAAAGGGGCTAAACCAATGAATTGGTTTAGGGTTTGGAAAGAATCCTATCTTATAAAAGGAAGAGGAGGGCAGCAAGAAAAGGTTGTTGAAGATTATTATTTCTGAAGGTATTTTCTACTCAGACATCCCTTGTTGGGTCTTCCTGTTCAGGAATCCCACCTCATTCCTTGAGCAACTCTTTGAGGATAAATTGCTCTAACTTGTCCACTATCAGGCTTGGGAAAAGCTTCACCTTACACCTACAACGCTGCTTCTGTTGAGGGTTGAGTTGTCCCCGTGAGTTGCAGGAAGTGGAGGAACTAGATCTGCTCAGATCTAGATGATAGCAGTGGCTCTTCTCAGTGAGTGTATCCTTTAACTTCCTGGAAGATTTAATTAGATGATTTTGCTTAATATCTACACCTTGGAATCAGGCCAAATCATTCTCAGAGGCTACAACGTAGTTTCTCTCCCTTGACTGCATTATTTTCAAAGGAGAAGTTGCAGGGTGTTTTGTCTGCATTTTGGAGGAGAGATCTCCGGTGCTAGGTATCTTCCTGGCACAGTGGTGATCCATGGATTGGCCATCCAATACATGTTTGTTTCAGATCTGATCTATTGTACCATTTTGTTAGTCAGAAAATTTCTGAATCATTCTGCAGTTCTGCAAGCTTAGATCTCAGATCTACTCTCTGTGCTTCATGTTTTGCACAAAACCCCAAGGGGAATGTATAAATCAACATTTCTTGTACACAGATCTGTATTAGATCTAAATTTTTATGTATAGATCTGATATATATCTGAAGATTAATATACTTCTGCTTCAGCCCCTAAAAATAACGTTTTCATGGTTATGCAGTCTTTTCTTATGGTTGTAGCACCTCATTTCTGAGGAATTTTGTTGTATAATCTCATTCTTTCTCTTGTATAATGTATGGACTGTAAAGAACATCTGATTTGTTGTTATATATCTGATTTTTGAACCTCCATATCAGCCTCCTATTTTTCTTCAGTGGATATGCATTATTTCTGATGCAGTTCTTTGCATAGAGCTGCAACCCCCTCTCTTTGGGTGATTTTCAGCTAGACTAGTTTGTGGGAGATCTGTTTAACCCACCTAGTCTGATTTTTTTTTGCTCTCCTTTTGGATTTGGATCTTAGATGAGCTGATATAAGGGATCTAGGAGCTTCAAACTCATTTATATGCACAATATTCTCAGAAGTGCATTATTTCAGCAGGCTTGCTGATTTGTTCCAATTTGGGAATATTATAGTGGTATTAGAGCAAGATCTTTGGCTCAGCCTGTGGTCTTCAAGCAAAAGTGCTTTAAAGAAAGGAGCAAGGTCAAGAAGATGAAGAAGATGAGTTTACTCTCATCACTTTTCAGATTCAGTAAGAACATCTCCAAGGAGGTTGAACAAGATGAAAAGAGGTGGAGTGAAACTCCTAGAGGGTTTCAAGAGCAGGAAGATCTTCCGATCAGATTTACAAGATCTATACATGAGGAAAATTCAGAATCCTCATCTCATGGATATGTGCACTCAGTCATATCACCAAAACTTTAGCGTTCTGTCTGTGATTTCTTCATGAAGAGGAAGAAAGGGGGTGTACTCGAGAAGGAGACTCTTAGAGAGTATTTGTAGGAGTATGAAGCTCAATCCAAGGAGTTCAAAGATAACTTGAACTTCCAAGGGTTATGAAAGATAAAGGAGAGAAAAGGAACAAATAAGGAGCAACATGGTATGGGTAGGTTCTATCTATCTAACTTTTATGGATCACATAAATGTCCAGTAAGGGTTTGGGTGGAGGAGCTAGACAACTTTGTGCAACAACATCAAGTTTCAGAGGTTGAAGCCATCAAAGCAGAAGTGCTACATTTTGAAGGCAAAGAATATGCTTGGTGGTTGTTTGAGTATTTTTCCTTGAAGAATGCAAATACACCTACTTATGCAAGGTTTATTGCAAGATTGATAGAGAAGTTTGATGAAGCTCCATGTGTAACATCTTCTGTTGACACTATCAAACCAAATCAGACAAATCTTTTGCATGAGTTGGGAGGGTCTATGAATCCAAATCCATTTCTGAAGACCATGGAAGAAGGTGTAAGTTTTTTTGATGCATTTACAAGGGCAAGATCTCCTTTGGATGAAGAACTCTCTTCTCAAAAGGAAAGCATGAAGCTTCCTCCTTCAATGGATGACCAAGATCTAAAGTCTCTTGTTGATGTTGAGGAAATTTCAGTTATTGAAAAAGAGGAGGGGAATGAAGGAGATGATAACACAGTCATGACAATGGCACCTCAAGCACCTCTTGAAGAGAAGAATGGAGCGCTTGCTCCAAGGAAAGAAACTCTTGCACTCTTGCAAGGAGTTCCACCAGGTCTCACACATAGAGCTCTTGGCATAATACATGAGTAGCATGTACCATCATTGTCAAATGGTGAGATCTTGAAGATAGAAGGAGGAAAAGAGGAGGAAGGGCATTGCAAGGTGAAGAGCATGGATCCTTCTCTGTTTCAAAGCCGGGGAGCACAAAGAAGGAAAGAGAACCTATGTAATAAAGGTATGGGCAAATCTGCCTACCTACATCCACATTCTACTCTCTGCCTTGACACCTCTTTGCAAGGAGGTATTTTACAAGGAGCACCTCTTGATGAGAGAAAATCTAAAGTGTTCTCTCAACTATGGGTAGCATATGCATACTTGGCTAAGGAGGGAGCCTTGGGAGAATCTAGCACAGTGCAGAGAATCTCTCATGAATTCTAGAAAAGAGAGATGATAAATTTCCTGAAAGGGGCATTGCTAACTCCCACTCAGATATCTGCACTGAGGGAGGAGAAATCAGAGATCTATGAGGGCATGAGCATGAGGGCACATGGAAAATCCATATCTTTGGGTTAGCCCATGATATCTTCATTCACAAAGAATATTTCTGAAGATGGCAAGGGGATCCTAACCCTCTTGTATATATGGGCCAAAATGAGGAAGTTTTGGAAGACAAGGACATTCCGAGGGGAAGTTGATTTCCATATGCTTCAATCTTGTCTTGAGAAAGATCAGCTGCAAATGGGGCAGCAAAGGGGAGATTTTGATATCAAGGATGTCAAATATGGGAGCCATGAGAAGACAGGGGCTGCATTTCAGACCTATACAACGCTGTCATTCTTGGAGAGCTTGGATCCTTATTGGGATTCCCAACCATGAAGGAATACTCCAAGGACCTTTTCACATGTGGGGTTCTTGATGGGGAAGTAAAGGATGAAAGGTTCAAGGTGGTTGATGGAGTCATCTATTTCTATAATCTCATTCTGTTGGTTAGTGACTCCAAGCTCAAGGAGAGAATACTAGATGGCACCTATGAGATACTGCTTTCCAAACCCACTGGTTTCATTAGAACATATCATACTCTCTTGGGTGGATTCATATGGGAAGGTTTCAAAGAAGAGGTGCACTCTCATATGAAAATGTGCATGGACTACTTGGTAGAGGAGGAGGAACATAGCTCTTGGGAAGAGCCATCATTCACATCTCCTTACTCATTGAGTGTGAGAGGGAACTCATCCATGAGTTATCCCACTGATGTAAAACAAGTATATAGAGGGGCTTGTATTTCTGAATATTATCATGTATCTCCTATATGCTTATATTTTTCTAACACTCATTTGCAGGACATTGCTCCAAAAGGGGGCACTGTTTATGATGGGTTTCATGGGCTACTCAAGGCCATGAAATATGTTGTTGCAGGCCATTCCTTGGAGGATCTTGGAAAGTTATTCCATTCTTCATGGTGTGATTATTTTACACCAATTATGATGCCATTCCTCCAAGCATTCAGAAGAGATGGTGCAACAAACAAGTGTTGGGAAAGGCACTTGTCATATCCTATCCTATGGCAGTTGAGGATAAAACTGCGCTAGTTGCACATGAGGGAACATCTTCCTTCCCATCTATCATACATGGTAGATAGCATGATCATAATCATGATTCCATATGAAGAAAATTTTCTTACTCTTAGGAACATGGTTGGAGGAGAGGCACATTGGTGGGGTGTGCCCTTGGGGAAAGGATTCCCCCATTCTTTTTGCATTGCATGCTTCAATAGGAGCATGAGATTTTGTATGGCCACTATGATAGATCACTTGTCTCTTTGTAGAGTGAGCCATATTTTTGTTGGGGACATGCCTCTCATATGTATTGGGGAGGAATTTTTCTATGGATTGCCAAGATGGGAGGTGATCCACTTCATTTGGATGATAGCATGGAGATGGGAGACTTTCATGAATCACGAAAATCCCCATGATTTTCATCACTTCTCTCTTGAGGAGGCCATGGATAAGCAAGAAGGTTTCCATACCAACCTTCCATTCTTTCATGATGAGAGCCATTGCGTTTACTCACCAAGGGCCAACTTTCACATGGAGGAAGGACCCTTGGAGGACAAAACTATTGCAGAAGATTCAGAGCAACGGTGGAGACTATTGGATGAAGAGGCCATAAGAGAAGAAGGGGATATTTTGCAGCACCCTTGCAGTTGCTGGAGGACAAGCAACATTTGGGAGGGGGAGACTATAATATTCCTAAATTAGCTGCAGCTAATAGGAATATTAATTTTTCCTTATTTATTTTCACATTTCATGATTGATGAATATATTGTAAAGGAGGACATGTAAAACTCCTAAAACCAAGAATAAATCAATGCCTATGTGAACATAGACATATCTGGGCTATTTAAATAAACTCCTTCAGGTGTGAATGGGTCTAAATCACAAGAGTGGGTCATCTTTGACCAAGTCAACAACGTAGTCTAGATGCATTGAACCTCTTTGAGGGACAACGCAGTTCTAGAAGGAGACTCTAAATGTGAAAGGGACTAAACCGATGAAGTGGTTTAGGGTTTTTCAAGACTCATATCTTATAAAAGGAAGAGGAGGGTAGCAAGAAAAGGTTGTTGAAGATTATTATTTCTGAAGGTATTGTCTGCTCAGACATCCCTTGTTGGGTTTTCCTGTTCAGGAATCCCACCTCCTTCCTTGAGCAGCTCTTGGAGGAGAAATTGTTCTAACTTGTCCATTATTAGGCTTGGGCCAAGCTTCACCTTACACCTATAGCGCTGCTCCTATTGAGGGTTGAGCTTTCCTTGTGAGTTGCAGCAAGTGGAGGAACTAGATTTTCTCAAATCTAGATGATAGCAGTGGCTATTCTCAGTGAGTGTGTCTTTTAACCTCCTGGAAGAGTTCATTAGCTGATTGTGATTTATATCTACACTTTGGAATTAGGCCAAATCATTCTCAAAGGCTACAGCGCAGGTTCTCTCCCTGGACTGCGTTATTTGCAAAGGAGAAGTTTCAGGGTGTTTTGTCTACATTTTGGAGGAGAGATCTCTGGTGCTAGGAATCTTCTTGTCACTGTGGTGATCCATGGATTCGCCATCCAATCCATGTTTGTTTTAGATTTGATCTGTTTTACCATTGTATTATTCAGAAATTTCTGAATCATTTTGCAGATCTACAAGCTTAGATCTCAGATCTACTCTCTATGCTTCATGTTTTGCACAAAACCCCAAGGGGAATGTATAGATCAAATTTTATTGTACACATATCTATATTAGATTTAAATTTTTATGTACATATCTGCTCTAGATCTGAAGATTAATATACTGCTACTTCAGCACCTAAAAATAACGTTGTCATGGTTATGCAGTCTTTTCTTATGGTTGTAGCACCTCATTTCTGAGGAATTTTGCTATATAATCTCATTCTTTCTCTTGTATAATGTATGGAATGTAAAGAAAATCTGATTTGCTGTTATATATATGATTTCTGAACCTCCATATCAGCCTCCTATTGTGCTTCAGTGGATCTACGTTATTTATGATGCAGTCCTTTGCATAGAGCTGCAACCCCCTCTCTTTGGGTGATTTTCAGCTAGACTAGTTTGTGGGAGATGTGTTTAACCCACCTAGTCTGATTTGTTTTTTCTCTCCTTTTGGATGTAGATCTTAGATGAGCTGATATAAGGGATCCAGGAGCTGAAAACCCATTTCTATGCACATTATTCTCAGAAGTGTGTTATTTTAGCAGGCTTGCTGAGCTGTTACAATTTGGGAATATTACAAATTTGCTAGCATTTCAGCCAGTAATCCAGTGGAGGACCAATCCTTCACATTGTATGCATTATTTCCATCAGTCTTGAGCTTTATAGCCATATTCTGCAACATGCAAGAGAGCCTCCTTCCTTTAGAGTGCAATTTTCATGAGTAGTTGTGGAGCAGTAGCTGCAACCTTCTTTGGAGGATTGAGGAGCTAGATCTTGAGCTTCTAGATTGTGGATCTAGAGAAGGGATCAGCCCTAAGAGATTAGATCTGATCTTGTGACATATTTCAGCCATCTATTTGTCAGATCTAGCTTCAGATCTGCATAACCCAGCAGTCAAAGGATCAAACTCAAGGAGGGTGATTTTCCAAAGTTGTAGATATGGAAAATCATTTCTTGGTTATCTTGGGTATCCATCATAGAGCCCAGATCTTGAATCTTAGCATCATTAGAGCTCTAGATTTCCATAGATCTACATTTTCCTTTTCAGCCTACAGTCATATTTTCATATTCTGCTGAAGGGACAACACATTATTAGCTTCCAACAGCTCTCCGGTTATGCAGTGCTAGTTGTATCATGTTTGCAGGGTGATTCTAGGCCATCGCTTTGGCTAGATCCACTCATCTTTTGTACATTGTGTAATTGAATATTCTCGTATATAATAAAATGGATTAGCTATTCTGTCTATATCTGCTCTACATTTTTTGTGTTACAAATTTTGTGTTTGTGTATCAATGCATTATTCCATTTTGGGATATTACACTGAAGTTTGTTGGTTTAAAAAAATATGGAAGATCAAAATTCAAATCAAAATTATCATTTTCATGTGACTTGTTTGGCAGGACCGGACCATCACGTGGCATAATCTCAGGAAGCGGGGTAAGATCGGACCTGGTATTTGTTGTTTCTGTATGGATGCCGAGGAAGATTGATGTAGGGGCATTGGACACTAGCCAACAACGTAGGAGGTTTTTTCCACATGTTGTGGCTAGGAGGGTTCGAAAACATTTGAATTGTATCAGCTAGGTGTCAATACCTCAGCTGATTGTTTCAATTAGATTAGTTAGAGTCCATAGAAGTCAAATAGTTAGACTCGATCGATCTGTCATGTTTCAATTAGTCGAATTATTGTACTTAGGCTTTTGGGTTACTAAACGGTCCTCGGAGAGGAACGAAGGAGTCACATTTTAATTTATATAAATTGTATTTCTCGGATGTATAGAGGAAAAGAGGGAAAGAGAACGAGGAGAGATTTCTGCAATAAAACTCTGTATTGAGCAATTGCTTCTGGTTGAATAGATTTCAAGTCCTGTTGATTTCCAAACTGTCTAAATTGATAATTGTGAAGAATTTTGTTTAACTGTGAAGCGATTGAACTCCGTATCTATAAAAAAAAAAATTGTCGAATTGAATGGTCCCACAGGCTCCGCAACCCCTCTGTCTACTGTTCCCTAAATGTGTTCGTCAACTCTGTTGGTGGAAGCGAAACCCCGTCGGAAGAGAATTACAACAGTTTTGCTGTTAGTCGGAAATCTCACCCGAGGTTAGACCTGGGTAAGTGAGTTCAAAGGGAGGCGTAACCCGACTTGAACCATGGTTAACCCCATCCAAAACCGCGAGCAGATTTGTGGAAGCGGATTGCCCATATCGCACCGGTTTTACGGGTTGAGTGATATTCCCAGAATTGGAGCGATTCCATAGAGCCTTCGACACGTGGCACAGTATGGAAGTCCAAAACCACCTTTCAATGTGTGCCATCGTGCGTTAATGTTCGACAAGGGAGATCGAGTGATATTGTTGAGCGCCGTCGATATGGAGGGGAACCATCGGATGGTGGTCGGTTGATGAAGGTGCACGGACGATAACCAAGGTACGACGTGCATTTGATTGGGCTATGGCTAGTAGAGGTGGGCCCCGGTGCGAGGATTATTATACAGTCATTTGTTTAAGAAATAGAGCACCGGTATTAATATAAAGTCTCGAAGGTTTAACATTGGTTATAAGGTATGGCTTACATGGATAATGGAATTTCCGCGATAAAACATTGATTATAAAGTTGGAGATAAAAATATAAGCGGGGAGATACAATTTAACATTCAAAAGCTACTGAATGTGTTTATTTATCAATTTCTCCAAAATTGATAAATAAAATTGCAAGAAAATAAAGAACCACATGGGGGTAAACTAAGGGAAATGCTGACAGAGTGATTTTAGCAACCTAGTTCTCCTTAGGGGTCCGAATTCAGTTTTGTTTCTGTCATTTGTGGTATCAGAGCTATTGTTTCCGATTTGTTTTTGTAGAGAGCTGACATGGCAATTCGAGTTGGTAGAGGTGCTGGCAGAAGGAGACCTGTTTCCAACACAAAGGTGTTGGGGATGTTGCAAAGGGTCGAGGCCAGAATGGATGCCATGGAGTGAAGACAGCCCAGAGATCCTGAAGACATCAGTGAACCTGAAACAGAAGAAGAGGAAGAGAATGTTGAAATTCCTCCTGACTTGAGGCTTCTCAGAATTGTCCTGGGGTCTGCAGTTAAGCCCAGAATTGAAGTGTCGAGTTATTCAGGAGGGCTGAATCCAGAAGAAATAGTAGATTGGATAAATGAATTAAACAATTTATTTGATTATGAAGAAATAAGTGAAGATAAAAAGGTCAATTTTACGGTGACAAAGCTGAAGGGACATGCTGCACTTTGGTGGGATGGAGTGCAGGCAGAAAGGAGGAGAGTTGGCAAGCAACCTATCAAGAGCTGGACCAGAATGATGGCTAATTTAAAAGATAAATTCTTACCCAATGATTATCAGCTGAAATTGTATAGGCAAATGCAAAACCTGAGACAGAGGTTGCTAATAGTAAAGGAATACACAGAGGAATTCTACAGAGTGAGCATAAGGGCTGGGAAATTCCAAGACACACCAGAGAAGACTGCCAGATATTTAAATGGTATCAAACTGGAGATCCAAGATGAGATTGGTCTTCTGTCTCCCAAGACAGTGGAAGAGGCCTACCGGATGGCCTTGAAAGCAGAGGAGAAACTCCTGAGGAAATAGTTTGCCAAGAAAAGAGGTACTTTCCAGGGAAATGGAACTCAGGGTGGTAGAGGAAAGCCTACTACACCCATGGATGGAGCTAACAGTAGCTCACCTCCAAATGCATCTACAGAGGATGATGCAAGGAGCAGAAGGGGTTCTTACAGAGGAAAAGGAAGAGGAGGCAGAGACAGAGGCAGAGGTAGAGAATTGAGGTGCTATAAATGTCAGCAAGTGGGACATAACCACTATGAGTGTCTAGAGAATGTGGGTGCTGGTCCAAGAAATGTTGTTGTTGCCCAGGCTGGAGAAGAGGCAGAAATTGAAGAGGAAATTCTTCCAGAGATGGGAGAGTCCTTGGTGGTAAATAAGGTCCTGTTGAAGCAAGCCAAAGAGGTCACTGAGCCTGCACAAAGGAATACTTTGTTTAGGAGCATATGCAAAGTCCAAGGGAAATGTTTCCAACTAGTCATTGATAGTGGCGGCACAGACAATCTGGTTTCCACTATGGTGATAGAAAAGTTGAAGCTGAAGACAAGGGAGCATCCAACTCCCTGCAGGGTGTCCTGGCTGCATAAAGGGCACCAGCTGGTTGTAAAATAACAGTGTGAGATAGAGCTGCAAATGGGAAAATAAAAATATAATGTCCTGTGTGATGTAATGCCCATGGATGTGTGTCATATACTGCTAGGTAGACCTTGGCAGTTTGACAGAGCAGCAGTGCATGATGGCAAGAAGAACACTTACAAGTTCTTCAAGGATGGGGTACATCATACATTGATACCCATGGAAGAAGGGGAGCCATCCAGCAGAGTGATTGATCCAAAGACCTTGTTGCTGAGCGGGAAGGAATATCTGCAGCAGATAGAAGAAGAAGAGGTAAGCTTTGATTTAGTTTGAAAACCTAAGGTAGTTCTTACTTCTACAAATATTTCTTATTTGCCAATAGAAATCCAAGAGATGTTAGACAATTATTGTGACATTGTTGTGGATGATTTACCTGATGAGCTGCCACCTGTGAGAAATATTAGCCATCAGATAGATTTTATCCCTGATTCAAATATGCCAAATAAGGCATCCTACAAAATGACTCCCAAGGAAAATGAGGAAACCAAGAGACAAGTACAGGAATTGGTGGACAAAGGACTGATCAGAGAAAGTTTGAGTCCATGTGTAGTACCAGCAGTATTGAGCCCAAAGAAATACGAAGGCTGGATGATGTGCACTGATTCCAGAGAAATCAATAAGATCACAATCAGGTACATATTCCCTTTTCCTAGAATTGAGGATTTGATGGACTGTTTGAGTGGTGCTAAATATTTCTCAAAGATAGATTTAAAAATTGGATACCATCAGATTAGAATAAGAGAGGGTGATGAGTGGAAAACTGCCTTTACAAAAATGAAGGACTGTATGAATGGATGGTAATGCCTTTTGGGTTGTCAAAGTCACCTAGCACTTTTATGAGATTTATGAATGAAGTATTGAAAGAATTCATTGGTAAATTTGTGATAGTGTATCTGGATGATATATTAGGCAGAACTAAAGAAGAACACTTAAGGCATCTTAATCATGTCTTGAAGAAGCTGCACCAAGAGAAACTGCTGATAAATTTAAAGAAATGTTCATTCATCAAGGAAGAATTGGTGTATTTGGGTTTTTTTTTTCTACAAAAGGACTGAAGATGGACCCAGAAAAGGTTAAGGAAATTGTGGATTGGCCTTCACCCAAGAATGTTTTTGAGGTAAGAAGTTTCCATGGACTTGCCAGTTTTTACAGGAAGTTTATAAGAAACTTCAGTAAAATCAATGCACCCATAATTGAGATAATAAAAAAGAGAAAACAACCATTTAAGTGGACTGCTAAACCAGAAATAAATTTTAAAATTTTGAAGCAAAAGATAATGGAGAAGCTTGTTTTGATTCTGCCTGATTTTACTAAACCATTTCAAGTGAAGTGTGATGCCAGTGGAGAGGCCATTGGAGCTGTGTTGAGTCAGGATGATAGGCCTGTAGCATATTTAAGTGAGAAGCTGAATGACACCAGAACAAAATATTCCTCTTATGAAAAGGAATTCTATGCAATTGTTCAGGCACTGAAAAAGTGGAGACATTATTTGATGTCTAGGGACTTTGTATTATATTCTGACAATCACGCTTTGCAATATATTGTACAGCAGCCCAAGTTGAAGCATAAGCATGCCAAATGGGTTGAGTATCTCCAAGGTTTTAACTTTGTTTTGAAACACATAAGTGGCCAAGAAAATAAAGTAGCTGATGCTTTGACTATGAGGCACATGCTTGTTCAAGAAACTAATTTTGAAGTTGTAGGATTTGATTTTCTCAAAGAATTGTATAAAACAGATCCAGATTTTAAGAAAGAATTAGAGGCATGTAGTAACCCTATTCTAATAGATAGAAGCCAGTGGCTGGATTATTTCTTGCAGGAGGACTTGTTATTCAAAAGAAGCCAACTATGTGTACCAAAATGTTCCATGAGAGAAAATTTGATCAAGGAGAAGCATAGTGGTGGACTTGTTGGACACTTTGGTACTGATAAAACCTATGAGTAGCTGAGTCACTTCTATTACTGGCCCAGGATGAGAATAGAAGTGGACAATTTTGTGAAGAATTGAAAAATCTGTCACTATGCTAAAGGAAGGAGCCAGAATGCAGGATTGTACACTCCCTTGCCTATTCCAGACAGGCCTTGGGACATGGTGAGTATGGATTTTGTTCTAGGATTACCCAAGACTCAGAGAGGGAATGATGCAGTCTTTGTTGTAGTGGATAGATTCTCCAAAATGGCACATTTTATTCCATGTTATAAAACTAGTGATGCCACCCATGTTGCTAACTTGTTTTTCAAAGAAGTTGTTAGATTGCATGGGTTTCCCATGAGTATTGTTTCAGACAGAGACACCAGATTTGTGGGTCACTTTTGGAGGACATTGTGGAAGAAACTTGGTACCAAACTGATTTTCAGCTCAGCTTATCATCCCCAGACTAATGGACAAACTGAGGTAGTGAATAGGAGTCTGGGAAATTTGTTGAGAAGTCTTGCAGGAGAGCATCCCAAACAGTGGGATCATATTTTTCCCCAGGCAGAATATGCATATAATGATTCACCAAACAGGAGGAGAGGATAGAGTCCATTCCATATTTTTTATGGAATGCACCCCAGAGGAATATCAGAGTTAAGAAATCTGGGAAAGGCAGAGCTAAGGAGCGCAGATGGTGAGGAATTTGCTTCAGAGATCCAGGCCATACATGAACAAGTGAAACAACAGCTACAAGGCAGCAGTATAAAATACAAAGGCAGAGAAGACTTGCGCAAAAAGGAAGTTCATTTTGAAGTAGGAGATATGGTTTTGGTGCACCTAAGAAAAGAGAGATTCCCAAAGAAGCAGTATAATAAACTGAAGTTCAAAAAGATTGGGCCATGCAAGATACTTAGAAAGTTTTCTTCAAATGCTTATGAGATTGAACTACCTCCTGATGTTGGAATATCTCCTATTTTTAATGTTGTAGATTTGCACAAGTATGAGGATGATGGTGCAGAAGAAAGATCAGCAGACAAGGAATAGATTGAGTGGAAAGAGTAGCTATCTCTAGCACAGCCATTGCAACCAGAGAAGATATTGGACAAAAGATTGTTCAGGAAGACCAGAGGACAAGAATACTTTCAGTACTTAATCAAATGGAAGGACAAGCCAGAGGAAGATGCCACTTGGATGACTGAAGGAATGTTGCAGAAGATAGGCAGATCAGTGGAAGAGCTCATGGATAGGAGCCCATGAAGAAAATTTCCCTCGAGAGTCTGATGCAGGGGCATTGGACACTAGCTAGCAATGTAGGAGGTTTTGTCCACATGTTGTGGCTAGGAGGGTTCGAAAACATTTGAATTGTATCAGCTAGGTGTCAATACCTCAGTTGACTATTTCAATTAGATTAGTTAGAGTCCATAGAAGTTGAATAGTTAGACTCGATCGATCTATCATGTTTCAGTTAGTCGAATTATTGTAATTAGGCTTTTGGGTTACTAAACGGTCCTCGCAGAGGAACCGAAGAGTCACATTGTAATGTATATAAATTGTACTCCTCCGATGTATATAGGAAAAGAGGGAAAGGGAACGAGGAGAGATTTCTGCAATAAAACTTTGTATTGAGCAATTGCTTCCGGTTGAATAGATTTCAAGTCCTTTTGATTTCCAAACTATGTGAATTGATAATTGTGAAGAATTTTGTTTAAATGTGAAGCGATTCAACTCCGTATATATTAAAAAAAAAAATTGGAATCGAATGGTCCCATAGGCTCCGCGATCCCTCTGTCTACTGTTCCCTAAATGTGTTCGTCAACTCCGTTGGTGGAAGCGAAACCCTGCCGGAAGAGAATTACAACAGTTTTGTTTTTAGTCGGAAATATTACCTGAGGTTAGACCTGGGTCAGTGAGTTCAAAGGGTGGCGTAACCTGACTGGAACCGTGGTTAATCCCATCCAAAACCGCGAGCGGATTTGCGGAAGCGGATTGCCCATATCGAACCGCTTTTGTGGGTTGAGTGGTATTCCCAGAATTGGAGCGATTCCATAGAGCCTTCAACACGTGGCACAGGACAAAAGTCCAAAAATGCCTTTCAATGCGCGCCATCGCACGTTAATGTTTGACCAGGGAGATCGAGCGATATTGTTGAGCGCCGTCGATATTGAGGGGAACCATTGGACGGTGGTCGGTTGATGAAGGTGCGCGGACAATAACCAAGGTACGACGTGCATTTGATTGGGCTATCGCTAGTAGAGGTGGGCCCCGGTGCGAGGGTTATTATACAGTCATTTGTTTAAGAAATAGAGCGTCGGTATTAATATAAAGTCTCGAAGGTTTAACATTGGTTATAAGGTATGGCTTACATGGATAATGGAATTCCTGTGATAAAACCTTGATTATAAAGTTGGAGATAAAAATATAAGCCGGGAGATACAATTTAACATTCAAAAGCTACTGAATGTGTTTATTTATGAATTTCTCCAAAATTGATAAATAAAATTGCAAGAAAATAAAGAACCACGTGGGGGTAAACTAAGGGAAATGATGACAGAGCGATTGTAGCAACCCAGTTCTCCTTAGGGGTCTGAATTCAGTTTTGTTGCCATCAAAATACTACTAACTAAATCTAAAAATAATTTATTACAAAAATGTAGGATACAGTTTAAATGACCGTCCTCATTTCAGGCAAAAAATAAAGAAAAATTAATACTAACACTGAATCTAAAATTAAAACTAACAACTAAGTATTCGTGTATCTATTCTTTGAAATCTCAAGCATTCAGCATTTGTTTGAGAAGAGTCGGTTGGCCGACTTCTGACTTTAACTGTCCTGTGAAAACGGAATCGGCAAGAGCTGGCGCCATCTTCTCGGCATAATTGATGATACATTTGAGAGTCATGCACTGGCTGTGTGGTTTTACCAAATACGCCCAGTAAGAATCCCAATTCAACTTAGTTAATCTTTTGATTGATTCTTCCTTTTCTTGAGCCTTCTATTTCTAGCCTGTATATAGTTGTTGCACTTTCGGTAGATAACCTGGAGTGGTTTCTGAGATCAGATTTGCCTTGTGCAAATTTTCATTTATGCAGTCAATAACACTGTTTGCTGCTGTGGCTGCTTCTTCTGCCGCTTGCTCTGCTTTCCTGATTTGTGCATCCCATTTGTTAAAGAGAATTTCTTTGTGATTGTCTTTGATTATTGGTGTGCCTGCTCTTTTCCCCTCCTTTGTTTCTTGCCAAGCCAAATATTCGGTAACTCTTTTATTAATTAAATCATAATGATGTCGTAAGTCTACGACTTGTTTAGTGATTTTATCGCTTATTTCACAATAAGAGTTCCACTGTGATATTCTTTGGCACAATGCTTCCTATTGTTGCAGTAGTTGATCATTTAAGGAAATGGATTCTGTGATGAATTCTGTAAGCTTAGGATCATCCTTGTGCATCTCTTACATAACCTGTAACTATTTTTCTCTTTCAGCTAAACTGTTATGGTACCCTATCTGCATTTGTTGGAAGTCCTGTTGTAATCTTTCAAGCTGTTTTTGTGCTTCGTTGTTGGCGTTGGCTTGTTGCAGCTGTTGCTGCAAAACCTTTATTTGATCTTCTTTCTCTTTCAGTAGTTTCTGTACCTCAGATGCTTTATCAATGGTCGCAGAGGCATATGCTCCTGTGATCTGAGATAATTTGGTGAGATTTTCAGTGGGATCGGTGGTAGGATCTTGCCATAGGATGTCTAATTGCTCTGCATCATGAGAGAGCACAATTTCCTTTTCTTTCTTTGTCTTCTCACTACTGCCTTGTGTTTTGGACTATAAAATACATCAAGAGGAGGAATTTCCTCTATTTTAAGCATAAGTTCAGAGGATGGGGTAATGGGAATATGTTCCATTTCTGAGACATTGCTAATTGTTCCTGTGACTATATCTTTTGTTGCTCGTACATTACTCGTAGGTGTCTTTGTGCTCTGTCCTTCAATATTGATTAAATAATTGAATGTCTCCCATTCTTTATCTAGCTTGGTTCTGACTGATGGTGGCTGGACGATGAGAGGGGGAGGATCTAGCTGTGGAGAGGTCAAAACCTATTTCTGTGGGAGCTCCTTTGACTGGGAAATATCCCTTACTGACCCTTCACTTTTATCATGGTGAATTTCAGACCTCTTAGAGTGTTCTGATGTTTCTCTTCCAGCATTAGATTTAGATCTTTCTGTGCCTGAACTTCCACTGAGACTAATACTAGGAGTTGGTTCCCTTATGGGTTCCAAGCGTAATTTATCCAAAGGGATATTAGCTAACCTCCTTTCCATGTATATCTTGAACTCTTGAAATTATGTTGGAGGAAATCACATTTGGGCCGAATTTAGATCCTCTTTAACTGTACCTTTCTATTGGAACATGTCATCAAAACGATCATCTTCTTTAGAAAACACCTTTATTTTGACTGCAATAGTGAAATTTTTAGCAATAGCATAAGGGTCGAACGGTCTTCTTGGAAATTTGAACAATCGTAGACATGTTATGTTGTTTACTTCTTTGAATGCATGGCCTACATCAAATAGTGAAAAGGCCCCACATGCCATAAGAAATTGTGGCCAAATAGCCTTCTTTTTGTCCTTCAAATATTTAGTCAAACCTCCTTCTCCGTAGGTTTGATAAGAAATTTCTCATGCCATGAGTTTATCAGGAACATATAAAGGTAAGACATGAGGGGAAGCGAGACTTCCAAATACCTTGACATATGTAAACAGTTCTTCTCTGAACCATCTTGTGACAGGGAGTATATCTACTTCTACTTCGGGAGAAAATCTTGGAGCGTCTTTATCATATAACATTTTGTATAGGGGCAACACGATTCCATGAAAAATCTTGTAAAAATATGGAGTGAACTTGGAATCCCACAATTCTTTGTGATAAATATGAATGGGTAAGGGGTCTTGAATCATCCATTTCCAATCCATTAAAGGAAACTTGGAAATATAACAGATTGCATCCATCACATACGCATATAAGTAGAAAGGGGGATAAATTCTCTGAGAAATAGTTCTTTTAGACCGGTAATTTAAAATAGCTGTGGCTAAGTTGTCAGATAATATCTTAGCCCAATCCACAATAGTAGCACTAGTGGCGACATCCAATAATGGTAGCCATTCAGATGAAAATTTATTAATGTCTGGCTTCCCAAAAAGTCTACGGAGCATAGTAGCAGCAAAGCAATACGGGGAGGTGAGAGAACCAGTACTATACATACCATGTTTATCATTTTTTAGTGGTTTGTCCCTCCTTGACCAGTCATTTGTGCATTTTTCCAGGTCTTCATTTTCTTTAGAAAACTTCTCCATGAACTATTTGTTATAAGTCGACTGTGGCTCTGGTAAATGATACATGAGTCTCAAATCTTTTGGAGTGAACGAGCCAATGAGTCCTTGACCCTGAGTCTTAAATTGTCTGTTTGTGATTTCAGCACTATCCAGTAACCATTTAACCATGTCTATGTATGGAATAATTTTGGGCCTCGCTGCTATCCGGTGCAAGAACGAGCAAGCTAGCTCTGTAATAGACGCCTCAGAAGACCCATGTAAGCCTGCAGTAGCCGTAACCTCGATTATTTTGGGATTCTCTTCCTCAAGTAGACTGTACATGCCTTCCCAAGTAGTAATACCAACATATTTATTACAGGTAGTGTCTGTATACAAGGGCGTCATTTCTTTGTCTTTAAAACTCGGAGCTTTGCCTTTCTTTCCCATAATATCCTGAATACTACTTTGCATGTTTTTCTATTCTTTGTTCCTGCAGTTTACAAATGAGGTGAGAATAATGAGAAGAACAATGTGACGGGAAAGCTTTAAATGATGAAGACATATAAAATATATCACCTTACGTGAAATGGCTCCTCGATCAGAACAAAACCATATTTCATTAATGATTGAAAACTAACTCATTGATTAACATTAAAGCACATAACTAGGTCTCGGTTTATGGAAAAAACGTTTTTGTACAATGAGCCCTAAAGATCTGTGATAAGGCAATCTACGATTTGCTTCGCAATATCGCAGATCGCAGTATTGCAGATCGCAATCTGATGGAATCGCAAAATCGCAATACTGCAATATCGTAGAATCGCTGGAGCATAGCATATGACAATCATACGTTAATGTTTTTTCTGCGAAATGTGATTTGCGATATTTGCCATCGCATATCGGCGGTTTGAGGTTTTTCAGCGTAAATGATATTTGAGGCATGTGATGCGATGAATTTTTTTAGTGTGTAGTTTCGCATCGCGATCTCGCAATCTTAGAATTCTTCTTGTAAGGAGGTATCCATTACCTTTTTTGCAATGCGATATTTCTTAAGGAATGATTTTATCCTACCTTATCATAAAAATTAAGCCTTTTTAGATTTTTCAAGGGGTATTCTCCTAAGTTTATGATAGTAAGTTTTATTGAAAAAGGAAATACAAGCACTAATCGATTTTTTAAATTTTTTGACTAAGGGCCCCCACTTATTTAGTAGTAGTGAAAATACTAAATATGAAGGGGGGTTGTTGCTAGCCACAACAGTAGGTTAGAAGACAACTGAAGCTATTATGGTTGAGTTAGTAAGTCTCAATCCCTTGTACTTATTCCATTGAATTTACTGGAAATTCTTTAAGATTTGGACAATTTTCATTTGAATGAATTTATGTACAAAGTCCACACACCTAAATATTATTTAAAGGACATTCTCTTAGTGGATGATTATTTCTACACTTAGGAAAAAAGATTGATAGTACCTGATCTTGTTCATATTTCTTTTTCTTGGCTTTCAATACATCAACGTGTGTTCACAAAATGCTCAAAAGATCAGTTTTAAAGTTTTCTAACAAACTCCCTATTTCTTCTCTCGTTACTCCTCTTGTTGCTAATTTAGAAGCTCTTGAATTTACATCTTCTTTTCCACTCCTTGCTCTTCCTCTAGAATATTTCTAGCATAGTTTAGAAATCTAATCAAATCGAAAATTTGAGATGTATCCTTTCCCCATTACATTGATAATATCAAGGTATTAATCTTGTATACCTTTGAGAAAAATTGTGCAAATGGTATCCGTATTTAAAGAGTGTTGATTGGATTTTGTAAATTATAAGGAAATCGTTCTAAATATTCTTCCAAACTCCCATCTTCTTGTGGAGAAATTCCGAAAATATCTTCCTTTGAATCTCTAGGCCTGTAATAGGCTTGATACTTCTTCAGAAAAAAATTCATCATATCATTCCAAGAGGCAATAGTGTCTTCTCTTAATCTCATAAACCATTTCAATGTAGCTGCTTTAAGAGTGGCCAGAAAAAAATGAATTTTATGCATGTCACCTGTGTAACCATAAGTACAACATAAAATATCAAACTCAAACATGAATGAATCGGGATTTTCAAAATAAATTCCATTAAAATTTGGTAAAACAAAAGGTGGAATGCTCTTCATTTTTAGCTCCTCTGCGAGAATTTATCTTATATCTAGAATTGGGAATCCAAAGGTAGCTTCGTGATCATTTTATGTTTCTATATTATTATGTCACTTATTGTCATATTCTCTTTTTCTATCTACTTCTATTCTCCTTTCTTCTTCTCTTTTTCTTCCATTCTTTTTGTTGCCTTACTGAATTATTTGTTCTGGTGTTAATATTGGCATATTAGATCCTTCTCCTTCTTCCGCCATTGCTAATATCAAGGTATTAATCTCATATACCTTTGAGAAAAATTGTGCGAATGGTATGTGGATTTAAAGGGTATTGTATGGATTTGTAAATTATAAGGAAATAGTTCTAAATATTCTTACAAACTCCCATATTCTTGTTGAGACATTCTGAAAATATCTTCCTTTGAATCTCTAGGCCTGCAATAGGCTTGATACTTCTTAAGGAAAAAATTCATCATATCATCCCAAGAAGCAATAGTGTCTTCTCTTAATCTCATAAGCCATTTCAATGTAGATGCTTTAAGAGTGGCCAGAAAAAGACGAAGTTTACGCATGTCATCTATGTAACCATACGTACAACATAAAATATCAAACTTAAACATGAATGAATCAGGATTTTCAAAAGACATTACATTAAAATTTGGTAGAACAAAAGGTGGAATGTTCTTCATTTGTAGCTCCTTTGCAAGAATTTCTCTTTTATCTAGAATTGGGAATCCAAAGTTGCTTCATGGTCATTATATGTTTCTATATCATTATCTCAGTTATTGTCATATTCTATTTTTGCATATTCTTCTCTTTTTCTCTCTACTTCTATTCTCCTTTCTTCCTCTGTTTTTCTTCCATTCTTTTTGTTTCCTTTCATACTGAATTATTTGTTCTGGTGTTAATATTGGCATATTATTTCACTAAGAAATTGAGTTTGTGTTTCCTCAACTTTCTCTATTTGTTCAAGAATTGGTTGATCTAGTTGTTTAATAAATGGTTTTCTTGTCTGGTTTTTTTTATATAAAAGATGTTTCTATCGGTGTTTATTTTCTTTTCACTTCATAGGATAACAACGTTTATATTTCAATAAGATTAAACCTTTGTCCTGGTCATTTTTTTCTTACAATTCTTGTACAATTGGCTTTCCAGCAACTGGTGTAATTAGTATTGATGGTCCCACTCCTATGAATGTCTAATTTTTTGGGGGGTTTTGTTTGCAAAATCTACCTTTTCGATCTCTTTCCCTAGGAATAAAGAAATATAACTAATAAAAACTCAATTTTTTTGTTGTTTTTGTTGTTTTTTTAAGAGTATTGCTAATTTACTATATTGAAGTATGCTTCCTGAGAAACGGTGCCAAAAATGTTGGGTCAATTTACTAAGTAAAATAATACAGGTGTTTTACTTGTCAATCCGGGTTTTTAGAATTGGAAGCATGTCCAAAATATATAGATTTTAGGTAAAGTCAATTTTAGAAAACAAAGTTTAAAAGTTGAAGGAAATGCATATTACAAATATATTCTAGGTTTTAAAATGAATGGAAATTCATATTACAAATATAAAATCTAATTGAAAATTTTCTTATTCAAGATGTTGTAACTGTAGGAAGAGGCTCCTAACTTATAAGGTACTGCATGTCCTTCCCTATAGTACTATCCTCAAGAAGAGAAACTCAAGAGAAAAATTTTGTGATGTGTAGAAAGTAATAGAAAAGGCTCCTAACTTAGGAGGTCCTTGTTGTCCTTCTTCACAATTCTACTCCAACGTTATTACCATTGCATCATATCATAACTAGAATTTAGGAAGTGAAAAATGTATGAATTTTAGTTTTTATTCATAACTTGATAGAAAGAGGATTTAACTTAAGTCCTTGGTTTTACTTTTGTATGCAAATTATATTTAAACCAAAATCATCAAGCAATCATAAAGAAATAATAACCCATCTAAATAACTAAGTCATAAATCTGAAACAAGAACTCATGAATCAAAACTATGCTAATTTAACTAAAGTGTACTTATGTTGGTATAGGGGCCCTCCACCCTTTCCTTATACACTATGCTAATTTAACCAAAGTGTACTTATCTTGGTATGGGGGCCCTCCACCCTTGCTTTATACACTTGAAGAACTCTTCAGCTACAACAAAATTAACCAAGCATCCAAAACATGAACATAAAATAGAGCAATAGAACTGGTTCTTCAATTTATCTCAAAGTCTCCAATAGTCTCAATACAAAATTACATACAATCTCTATATCTGAATGGTTTATAAACTTTTTCTAAATAGAAAAATTATAAAAAAATTTGCTATAATGTATCTAACATTCTTATGAATCCTAATCCCATCAATATAGGTTGAACTCATCCACTCTGGTTCACAAAATCAGGAAAAATCTGACAAAATAATAAATCTGCCCCTTTTTACTATGGATTCATGAATGACATGTCAAGTTTTACCATCATTGATCAGGCGTGTTTTCGCTCAGTTTGACTAAACCAATAGGTGTTTCTCCATATGTGCTTCCCAAGATTTCCAAATATATGCTCAGATGTCGCCTAGGTTTCTTGCACATATGACTTCAATGGAGCTATTACGAGAATTTTTAATGGAGTCTAAAATTACTCTTAAAACCCATTTTTTTACAAAAATTTCTAAAAATTGAAAAACTTAATTTAATTACGTGAATATGAAAAATAATACTAAAATGAGGCATATATAGGTGAAATAATATGGAATATGGTGGTAAATATATGGAATTAGGATAGATAAAAATGATCAAAATAGAGGGCCAATAGTGGTAAGATGGATATAAATAGATAGATCGAGTCTAAGGAAAAATTCATGTTATGTAATGTTTTGATATAATTGCTTTATGTGTATGTGATACTTGTTGTAAGGGTTTTAGTTTGGGATTGGGTAGAAAGGATCATGTCGGCTGTGTGCGCGGAGACCTAGTGCTAGTTGTGTGCGTACTCTGCTGGCTATGTGTGCAGAAGGGTAATTGTAAGGGGAAAGTCTGTGTACTAAATTGTTGGGATCTAATACAACGAATTTTTTGGCGAAGCATTTGTGTTGTGTATTTGCGCTATCTATTTATTGTTTCTGCTTTAAGATCGCTAATTTTGTATGCTTCATTAGATCTGTGCGAGTATATCTATTATTTATGTTTGAATAAGTGTTGATGGTTAAATACATGGATAAATCTACTTAATGTGTTGTGCATTACATAGATTTGGTTTAGTTATTATACATCTACAATGAAGTGATCTATGATCTATCTATTTATGCATTATTTCTCTGCAACTATCTAATATGATAAGTATTGTTCTTTAATTACACACATATGTTTCTAATCTATACAAGTTCTAAAATCAATCTTTTTAGGGCCACCACATTATTTTCTTCCTCAGGGTGCGAAAACCTAGTACCAACACCCCCCCATACTGCTTTGGGTGAGACTTTTATCTATGCAGGTAGGTCATTGCCAAGAGGGCCAATAGTTGGAGGGCTTGTTGGTTGCAGGATCAAATGTGAACCTAAGCCAGGACCCCTCAAGCTAACACTTGCCATCCAACAGAATAACTTTGTGAGATCTTCCGAGGAAAACCTGGAAAGGAGGCACAACCAAATTCAAGTTACAACATACATTTAAGAGTAAAAAATCGAAACCCTTTTCAAAAAACAACAAAAAGGAATGGGCAAGCTCGATACCTGTCGATGGAAATGGAAGCCCAACACATCGCTGGTATCATTGTCTTGAAAAATAACTTCACCATGGCAATAGAGAGGAGAGCAAGCGATAGGAAAGAGCATTTAAGCATGCTAAAATCTGAAAATCCTAACCACAACTCAGAGCTAGCTGCATAGCACAATTGAGAGCACAAATGGCAGTGGAATCTCAGAATGCCAAGGTTAGTTAGGGTAAAACATTACCTGTGCAATCTCCACCATCTGGTGAGATGGAAGGTCAAATGATCAACGTGAAGTAATAGAGGAATGCTGCCAAAAACCACAACATAATTATCACTGTATGATGAGCATGGATGGAGGGCTTGGATCATTCTGAGTAGACCTGCATCGAGATGTCTGATAGCTCATCTTGTGCCAAGTGTTTTCTTTGAGATGAACAATTGAGTAGACCTACATCAAGATTTCTAATAGACCATACCTTATGAAATGAAAAATTGTGTGGGTTGATATTTATTCCATATTAATTAATGTAAACTCTCAAAAAAATTCTATTAAACTACAATGTAAAGGGATATGTATATATTCAAGGTTGAAATAATCATTATGATTATAAGCTATAGTGGTAGGTTGACTACTCATAACAATTTTTTTTTTTCATGTTCACCAAATGTATGACCACATTATAAAATCTCTTATGATGTATCATATTAATAGAGTTTTTATATATATAAATACACACATATATATGTGTGTGTGTGTGTGTAATTTCTTTTTTTTTTATACTTATATCCAAGGTGAATGTAAATATTACAAATCCATTTTCATTCTGGATCAACCAAGTCAAATTTGCGTTAATCATTGAGCAAAAAATAATAAAAGTGATAATAGTAACGTAGAATTTTTTATTTGAAGTTATTTTTATTTTATTTTCACCAAGTCAAAATGTTAAACAATACATTATATTACAAGTTCTCAGGCTTGGTAGATGCAAAGTTAAGATGAATTTAGGATGGTTTAATTTCTCCTTTTAAATAGAATATATTCCAGATGGTCAATACCATGGATTCTGATGCAATGGGTCAATACCTTGAAGTAATTTTTATTTTGATGATATTTTTTTATTATTCCATGGGAAAAACCATGGGTTTTCAAAGCCTATAGCCACCAAATAGAAATAGTAAATTGACTATTTTGCCTCTATTTTATTTTAGTTATTAATTTTTATTTTATATTTTATTATTTTATTTTTTATGTAATTTGACCTAATCAATTTTTTTTAAAGAATAACTTATTACACAATCTCTACCATATTGGGTTGGAGAGCTCTGTCCAATAAAATTTCTTGTGTTGTTTTTACAAAAATATCTCTCAACATTGAAAATAAAATTTGAATTATAGCTCTAATTATAATTAATTATCATCCTAGATCCATCTTAACTCTGGGTCTATGAAGCCCCAAGAGGAATCAAATATATTTCCACTTTAAAATAAGTTTGTATCTTAACATATTTGATCCCTATTCTGTAGATCCAAAGTTAATATGGATCTAGGAAATACAAGTCTTTGGTGAGTGGATTTGTGGATATGTGAAGGGAAATACATATAACCACTCGAGTGGATCTTTGGATCTGCAAAGTCAAATATCTCTGTCATGATCTTATATGTTTTTTAGGGTTTAGATCTACCATATATCTCGCATGGTGATATAAACTCTATGATTTCACTATCTCGTTGGTCTAGTCTACCATACATAGCTTTGGAAAGAAATCAGTTTTCTGAAAGTATCTTTCTGGTTGGATTATCATGGTGGATCTCTGCGAGGTCAAATATCTTTGTGAAGTCTCTATGTTATGGAAAGATCCCTTGACAATCCACTTACAAGTAGACCTGAATGCTCTGAACTTTCAAGTGAACATGATTTTGTAGGAGGGCCTGTGGGTTCCTGCAACAATTTAATTAACAAACCTAAGAAACGTTTTGCATCACAATAAATATCTAGATATTTTGAAAGAAATATAATTCTTTGGAAGGTCTCTGTGAGTTTCCGTGGCAATGCAATCAACAAAACCTAATGATTTTCCTATAATGTTCCAGTAAGGATCCTCACACTCTGAAATAAACATGAATTGTTGGAAGGGTTCCATCAGAATCCACTGAAATATAACTGAAAAAATTAATTTTTCTGAGGAACATGCCCCATTAAGGAAGAAGAAGAAGCAAGATCTATATTTTCCAGGGATTCAGCCTCCAAGGTGTGGGGAGAGCCTTGCATTGGCTCTGACTTACAAGTGCACATGTTCCCACATACCCTCTTTTTGTTAAGTTCTATTTTATTACACTATGAATACTTACCCTCATATTTCTAAGCCCCCCTCTAGAAAAGCTAGACAAAGTAAAATTACCTTAGAGAGTATTTATGAGTACATTGAATCTATAGAAAGACGAAGAGAAGAAAGAGAAAACAGATTTTAAACTAGAACTAACTAGAATGCTTGAAAATAACCACAAATGTTTAGAAAATAAAATAATCACACTCGAAATTGAATTCCAAGAAATGAAAGGTAAAATTCAAGAAATTGAACGAAGTAAACAAGAAATGGTTGAAGAAAATGGCACCTTGAAAAGTGAGATTACAAATCTCAAAGAAAAACTACATAATAACTCAATCCTAAATAATACAGAAAATAACTTAGATATTAAACCCATAAGATAGAAAATTAATAAACTAATTGTACTGAACCATGAGCGCCAAAAATGAGCCTTAAATCTTATAATTGTGGGTATATAAGAACAAAACAACTGAAATAATCTGCCAATAGTTAAAGAACAATTAAACAAAAAATATCAAATTGAAACAACTTATCTCATGTAAGAAATAAGGGTTGTAAATGTGCTGGAACATAAAAACAAAATCATTTGTGTCAAGGTTAGCTACAATGAACATAAATTGGATTTAATTAGGAAATCCCCTAGCCTACCAAGAACATAAAGATAAAATATCAAGCACAAGTGATAAATAGGGACTCACATTACTCTGGACCCTCTTCTAGAACTATCTTGGCCTTCCATGGTGTAAATTTCCTATGTTAAGTTAGATACTAAGTGATATTGACCTTGCTATCTTAGTTGAAACTTGAGAGCATGATGAATCTCGGGTCCCTCACCTTGACGATTTCACTCTTTGGCCTTCTTGGAATAATAAATCCTCTCGGAGGGGTGTTGGTTGTATAGAGTGCTATATAAGGAACATTCTTTCCTCTCACATCCGACTTCATAAAATTGACCCCTTCAATCAATACATTTGGATGGAAATCTCTAATTATACCACCAATATGATATTTCTTGCAATCTGTAATTTCGCTCCTATCAACTCTACATCCTGTAAGAAGAAAAACCTAGATAAGATTTTTCCTTTCAATAATTTAGAAACAGACATCTTCAACCTCAGGAAAGAGGGCAATATCCTTTTGTTGGGAGACTTTAATGCTAGAATTTCTACTAACCATTCTATTACGTTAAGTAACAACTCTAACCCTGACCCCTTGTGGCTTGATGAAGATAGTAACTTAGCTATTAAATTCAAGAGAAAATATAAATACATTACCGGGAGCTTATTCAGCACTGCGCTCCTCAAACTTTTTAGTTCCTAGGACCTAGTCATTTGTAATGGTGTTAACAAGTGGTCCCTCTCCAGTGACATGACCTATTTCCATGGGCTAGGTAGCACTGTCATGGATTATATAATTTCCTACATCCTCTTTCTCAGTCGTATTATAAAATTTGAGCTACTTAATGGATTCGAGCCTAACTCTCTGCACAAAATTCCATCTCTATCCCTCAATCTTGCTATGCATATCACCCACATGCAGGAGACCAATGAAAGTAAAAGGCACATTCGCTTCGATAAAAGTAAATCTAACATATTATTAAAGGATTTAGAGAGGGATTTAGGCTCCATGACTTATAATAATAACATTGATCAAATTTATTACCATTTCACTACTATCCTTTCTAATACCATTAGAAAATTATTTAATGGGACTTCGTTGAAGCAAACTAATATTACTTCCAATTCATGATATGACAAAGATTGTAATATTTCCAAGAAAGTTATCAAAGAAACTCCTAATGAAATCATTAAGCTCTGGAATATCAATATATAGAAAAATTTCATCAAGAGGAAGAAAATTTCATTTATTAATAAAATACATGATTATCTTCTCCACCTTTCTAAAGTCGCACCCATAAAATTTTGGCAAAATGTGCTTGTTTGTAAAACTAAAGATAATCATTCTATCCCCTTAGAAAACTAGGACAACCATATTAAGAAGTTGTATGAGTCTACAGACACTATGGGAACCATATTAATCACTCCTATTAAGCAGAATGTATTCTTTTTGGATGATCTGGAGTCTTTTATTCATAAGCTTGATAATGGGAAAGCTAAAGATATTGAAGGTTACCAAGCTGACATCCCTAAAATGGGAAGATCTATCCTCATTCCTCATCTCCACAAGCTTCTCAATATGGCTGTAATACATTGCTTCCCTCATCTTTGGATGAAAATCCTTATTTTACCTATCTTTAAAAATGGGGAAAAAATCATGCTATCTAACTACTGGACCATTATGATTAGCCACATCTTGGCCAACCTTTACAGGGTCATTTTGGAAAAGAATCTTAGCCTTTGGGTTGAAATTTAGGACAAAAGAGATAAAGAACAATTTGGTTTTAGGAGGCATCACTCGACTATTGACCATATTTTCACTCTCATAATCATTTCAGAAGAATGGCACAATAGTAAAGGCAATCCCTTATATTTTTTTCTTGATTTTAGAAAAGCTTTCGATACTATTGCTCGAGATAAAAATTGGGAGAGACTTAAAGAGATCATGGTCCCACCTGAGGTGAGGATTGTGGTGATCCCTATCTATGAGATTTTCATTTCAAAGCTTAAGAACAATGAGGGGTGGTATGAAGGCATTAAATTAAATATAGAAGTTATGCAAGTGTGTCCACTATCCCCTACCATTTTTGGGATATACATCGATAAGCTAGAGGAGTGTTTGGAAATTGTGGAATGCAAGAACACCGAGCTTGCTTGTGTTCTCATTACTCTTCTCCTTTATGTCGATGATATCATTTTTCTTGATAAAATCCATGATGACATTGACAAGAAACTTCAAAATATTCATATCTATTGCTCCAAGATGGGTATGATGGTTAATACCGATTAGAATACACTCATGATCATTAAATCCAAAAATAACGCCCATGCTAGTTTCGTGTATAACAACCAATTCTTAGAGGAGGTTTCTTCGTATAAATATTTTGGCATTGACTTCTGTCGTCAGATCAACTAGATTTATAACATCGAGAAAATGATTATTGGAGTCTCGAAAGCTTATTATGAGCTTGAAAACAATTGTAATTCAGTTGATCTTTACATTTGGAGTAAAAAGAGGTTCTTCTTTGAAACTCTTGTCACCCCTGTTGTCTTATCTGTAGGTGAAGTTTGAGGTTGCAGTATATATAGAGAGCCTTGGAGGAAGATTAATAATATTCAAAATAAATTCATAACCTACAACCTTAAGATTAACAGAAATACCCCCTATCCTATCTTCCTGATCGAAGTTGGTTTGTCCCTGATTGAGAGTACGACTATGTTTAGATATCTAATGTATAAGAAGAATATTTATAACATGGAATCCAAAATTTTCCAAAAAATTCTTCTAACTCTAGTCAAAACCCCCACCTTCACCTCAAGCGCGGGTGGAATATAGATCCCTAGTATTGGCTCAACCATTGGTGAGTTAAGGGGGAACTCAGTATGGAAAGAAAATACATTGTCAAAAATACCATTACCTCTAAGTTTAAGGACAACTTGTGGGAGGATTAGGAGCTGGAGGGTAAAATGAATCTAAGATACTCTAAGGAGGTGATCAACCCCACCCTTCATAGTGAGAATTATCTCTTGGTGTTGACCAACATTAAGAAAAAAATGAACATCGTTAGGATTAGAAATAATTCTCATGAGCTTAAAAGTGAGACCGGGTGGTGGTCTATTCATAAGACTCCTTGCAATGATCGATTTGTGAAATATTCCATATTATCTAGGTGGCAGATGAAAAGCACTTCCTTTTAGAGTGCCTGACTCTTACTCACATCTTCTCTCAATCCCCTCACATCTACCAAACTTCCAATCCTCTTGACCTTTTAAGTCAGTCCACCTATAGATATCTTGGAGCACTTATTTCCCTTCTCTTTGATCATATAAACAAGATTTTTAAGAATCAAACTTATATTATTTTTCCTTTCTTGATGTTCGATAGGTCGCATTGGTCTTAGTGGACGTTAATCATCATCATCAACATTAATATTTTGTTTTTTAAAGGCCCAAATTAGTAAATCTTATACGACCTCCGCAACACGTGGATCAACTTAACCAACTGGACAACAAAATCAAGCATTTCGAGGTATCCCCCACAATACATGGATACCATCAGTGGGCACCTGCAGCTAAAATTTGTGAGAATTGGTAGCAGGACATAAATAGGGAAATTGATGAAGAGCTTGACAACAGAAAAATTAGATATTCAGAGAAGAAAGATCTTCTTAGGTGGGGATACACTTCTCAAGGCATGTTCACTACCAAAGAAGCATAAACATTGATGTATCCCACCCAAGAACCAAAAGACCCCCTTTGGACCCAAATTTGGCAAACTGGTATCTCGCCTAAGGTCTCCACATTCCCATGGCTCCTATGCCAGAAACACATCCTCACCTAGGATAATATTTAAAAAAAAGGATTTATAGGACCTTACAGGTGCCCTAACTGTTCAATGAAAATTGAAACTATCCAGCATCTGATGTACACCTACATCTTAGCCAACAAAATGTGGGAAAAAATTATCTTCAGATGCAGAATATCGAGTGGCATACAAGGTGATATTGTAAGTACCATCCGCAATTGGCCCTTGGCACCTTACACCAGAAAAATATTAAACTCTCTTTGGACTCTTCTCTAGGGCCTTCTTCTATGGATAGTCTGGAAGGAAAGGAAAAAAATAATATTTAAGAATCAGATCACCCCTCTGGATACCATATGGAACAACCTTTGCATAAACCTCCAAGAAACTCTAGCTCTTGACCAATGACAGGACTCTGATTTTCCAACTTAAGGTCAGGAGAAACTAATTTGGGATAATTGGCATTTATCGATACCATTCTATCCCTCCAGCACTAGTACTCCTCCCTCTCATCAGGATTCACCCAGCACTTCGAGTCCTCCTCACGCTGGGTTTCTCAAGATGAATTTTGATGGTGCCTCCAAAGCCAATCTGGGAGCTACAGGATTTGGTGGCATCTTTCGTGATTCCATTGGTAACCCCCTTTTGATTTTTTATGGATCCATAGGATGGGATTATAACAATTCGGTGGAACTCTAAGGTTTATGGAAGGGTCTTTGTCTAGCTAAAAGGAACAATTATTTCCCCATTGAAATAGAAGGAGACTCTCAAATCCTCATTAACGTAGTGACTCATCTCCTCATGGGTGCTTCGGTAACGAAAGTGGCTAAAAGTTGGCGTCTGGATGATAGATTTGAGCTCATAGAATAGTGGCTAAAGCATAATCAGGCGATCTCCTTCAAGCATGTCAAACGATCTGGTAACAAAATAGTGGATCTGCTTGCAAAAAATAGAGTGGACTATGATCAAACCATCTACTCTGGCCCCCTCAACACTCTCCATGATATCCTTATGATACAGGAATGCACCAAGCTCGTGCACATGGAAACAACAATCCCGGATGTGGGTGATCAATAAAGGTTGGAATATGGTGAGCCCATGGCGTGACACATGCCTCAGCCACATGGTCACGCATGGGCTCAAGCCGTGGGAATTTATTTATGTCAACTGTACCCACCGCAACTCCATCAAGACACTCGCCCGTTGATGCACTCAACCTCACTTCAAAATGTCTCCGAGAAACAGCCTTCCTCCATTGCCCTCGAGCTGTATCTGTCCCTCTGTGGTCTGAGAGCCGAGCTCTAGAATGCCCACAGGGAGGCAATTCAGTCTCTATTATTGTATCATCCTTTCTCCCGACCACCACGTCTCCCACAACCTTCATTGTAGCCTAAATTTTGACTATGAGCCTTTCGCTCCCGTGCTCTCTGCACACTCAGCTCCTCAACCTTCTTCTCATTTGGCCCTGTTGTCTTAGCCTTTCAACAGAGCCTCCATGAGCACCACTATGCCTAGGCGCCACCATATGCGCTGCCATCATGGCAGTGGGCGCGGCAGAGTGTCCAGGCCTGCACTCTCCAACCATTCTGAATCTTGTTCTCCTTTACTAGAGGATTCTTATGGTAGCTATCCTGCTACCCACAGCGATCGAGGTTGATACTTGGCCTCGACGAGGTCTCATTCCTTAACTCTTATTCTCATTTCCACCCTGCCGCCACACCACCCTACCAGGCATTCTTCCCCATCGCTTCCTAATCTGGAGACTCTTCCCTCTACATCCACTTCGCACTCCACCCAATTCAATTACACTTGCACCCTAGACCATCCTCGGATAATTGCCACCATCTCTATAAGCTTCAAGGAGGAAACTTCTAGTGAAGAGAGCCTTTGTCCCAGGAAATTGCTCAGAAAATCCATTTTAGATTGGATTCCTATGTCGCCTTTGATAAATTCTGAAGCTTTCCCCATCATTCATGGCACTGCCGCCTCTAGCAATAAAAGAAAGGGCAGCACAGGAAATGGAAGAAGTGACAACGATATCAGTAGTAAGGACTGGTCTAGTGATGAAGGGGGCATGGGAAGTTCACACACTGCCAAAATTCCTGAACATGTAGTGCCCCACGACATGATTTCTGATGACATCGAGGAGTACAAGTGCCTAATTGTGGAGGAGACACGTCCCCCAGGCAATGACACCTAAATTTTTCAGGTTTCTTTTATAGTTTGGGACTCTTTTTCAGTTGATTATGTTTCTCCTAGACATCTTCGTCATGCTTCACTTATTTTTGTATAAAGTTGGTTTCCCCATGGTGGGCAGCTATAGTAAAACTAATTTGGCTAGTTTTCCCTTCTGGGGCAGTCACAATTTTGATCTTTTGCCTCACAATGCCTCTGGAATTGCCTAGTCCATCAATTCCGGAGGCTAGACAATCCATGTACTTACTTACTTATAAATAGAAGTTAGACTTACTTAGAAAAAGATAAAACATTGTGTGTTAAATATTAAATTTGTAAATTAATATAAATTATAATATATTAATAGTAATTTATGTTCAAAATTAAAAATATAAATATATATAATAAATATTTATATATTATTTTTTAAATCATTAATTTTTAATTGTTGGAATTTAAACTTGTAAATTAAAAAAATTAATTATTATATCAAACTTAATTTGACATAGCCTAATTTTTTGGCCTGAATCTAGTTATACAATTTCTAGCAAGATTGTGATTTCTTGCATTTTTTAATACATAAATGTCGCTAAAAAAACATCTGTAATGGACCGGACACACATTTTGATTTTGTATAATAAATTTACTACTATGTAAATTTTGATGGTCAAATTTAAATATCCTACATTGATATTAATTATTTTTTATTAACCTTAACCGATCTTATTTTTTTGTTAATTTATGATTTTTTTAGTTTCTATTAAATTAAATACCATTTGAGTCTATAATGTGTTAAACTAACTATTCATTTTTAGTGGTTGGATTTAATTGTCTTAAAGTATTTTTTGAGAAAAGTGTTATTGCCCATGGTTTGGTTATAGTCCATGGTTTTGTACTTTATATTTATTTAATCTATTAGTTTGTCCCCATAGTTGTGAACTTTGTATCTATCCAATTTTATTTTATTTTTGTTATTTTTTTTTATAAATTAAGCTTTGGTAAAATGGGGATGAGTATCAATGGTTAAGAATATTATATTAAGTTTTTGTGTGCTTATTAACTAAATTTAAATATGGTTACATAATTATTATTTTACTAAGTAGTCAAATTTATAGATGAAATGACATTTTTTCACAGCCTTTTTTATGGTTAATTTTAACCAAAATAAGGAAGAAATTTTTAAAAACTTGAGTTTAAATTGTTTAATATGTAAATTTTGAGTGCACAAAAGGTGGATTCAAAAATTCATTTTAAGCAACAAAAACTGACATTCTTTCGGTGAAATACTAGACATTATTTTACAACATCAAAACTCCCTATACATTTTGGCTTTTACATTTAAGTTTAAAAATATTATAAAATTAAATTAAAATAAATTATTTATAAAATATTTAAAAACATGTTGACATAAAATCCTTCTAACATTACACCTAACACATACATATCTCTTGTATACTCAGTTGTATTGAATGTGACATGGTTAGGGTTCGAGGGTTTGGCAATGATGAGGTGGCTCAGTTTCAATTAAAAAAATTTCGTGAGGTTCCGATCAGGTTCACCATGATATATATATATATATATATATATATATATATATATATATATATATATATATATATATATATATATATATATATATAGATATATATATATATATATCGATTTAAAATGAATCATAGGATAAAATAGTAAGAAATCAACATAAAAAATGCTATCATCGACATGGAAACTACAAGGATAAATTACAAGCTTGAGTTGTGACATGAACTTATGAGTTTTGATCTATGGACTTGGTCAATGTCTACCAGGTTCGATGACGTTCCGCCATCAATTTTTTTTTAAAGATAACCAAAATTTAAACCTCAAGGTTAAAGTTCGAAGAACCTTGTGACATAGGTTGCACAACGCCTCTTTTCACATTAGTTAATAATTTGCAATAGCCCTAAATAAATGTGTAAATATTTTTGCTAATTTATTAAGTTACTTGGGAAAATATGGATCTCTTGACGGGAAAAATTGTACTGTCAACAACAAGGGGGTCTCCCCGATGAAAGGTCCCAATTAGACCTCACACCGTTTGGGATAGGAGCCCCATCCAGTATGTGGTTCCGGCTACCGCCATAAGTGTTTCCACTCTTGGTTGTCGGATGAGAAGATGATGGAGCATAGGAAAAGGTGAAATCACCAATCAGTAAAGAAAAATCAGCCCAAGATTGACGAACCATAAAAAAAGATACAAGAAATTCTAAGCAGCAAAATAAAAAGGGGGTATGCCATGAGTGGGATCAGTGAGCCAAAAACCATTCAGACATACATGAATGAAAACACGTCAGAATTTAATTGCAAAGTAGTTCACAATATATCACCGACATGGCAAGGAAAAAATAAACATTGATTTAAGAGCAAACGTACATGCAACCACTGTGAATTAGTTCATAATCAATTGCATGCATGAAAGCATCCATACAAAATAGTGAAATATTAGACAGCTAGTACTATCACTATAAACAAACACGTGAATCAGTGTTGGAAAAGATAATATATTATTAAAGTTGTTGCAACATCAAATACATGTTTACAACTCGTCAAAATCGAATACTGGAACATGGGCTATACAACTCAATGCATGATACAAAACCCTAGCCTCGCTACCTCTCTCTTTACTTGATACCAAGAGTTGAGTGCCTCTAGCTCTCCAGCTCCAATTCCTTTGTCATATTGGCTTTAATTTCAGCGCTAAAAGTCCCTTGTATCCTTTCCCAAAGTTGTACATATAAGCTGAGATGACTCTTGAGTTGCCCTTGACTCTTGGTCTTCTTGATTGTTGGGATGCCTTGTGACTTGGGCCATTTGTGACTTGCGACCTAGGATTATATGCGACTTGCGACCTGACGTCATCTGTGACCTATGACCTGGGGTTATTTGCGACCTGCAACCTTGAGCAATATGCAACTTGCAACCTGTGGTTATTTGCGACCTGCGACCTGCGACCTTGAGTTTTGTCCCTTCTGCACTTCTCTTTTGGTGGGCTCAGACCCTGTGAAACAGAAATGCCTTTTCTTGGGCAAATGATCGAGGGCTAGATGTGTCTTTAGCTTATCACGAGGTCCTTGGTATCTTTAGAACCCGCCTTTCTCGCTATAGGAAACTTCAACCATGCAATCTCCAAGATGAGCCTTAGCCTTTTTTCACAGACCAAAGTACCTTTTCCTTATTTTCACTTTGAAACTGATTTTACTTTGCAACATCAGCCCTTTGGGTCACTTTTTCTACCAACTCAGCTTGAGTGTTTGCCTAAGTGCTGGGGATTTGTCCCAGAAGCTCCAATCATGCACAGAGGCATAAGCATCAATCAAACACTGAGGCCAAGGCACTTCCATCAAATGCGAGAAATAAATATTATATATAAATGAATCCCTAACAATTTCGTGCAATTTCACAATCATTAGTCAGTATATTAATGTGTTTATTTTTTTAGCATCAGGGTAGCAACAATCGTCGTATTCCCTTTCCCAAACTTCAACAGAGGAAATATTCATGTCATAAATATAAGGAGCATGCACTAACACCACTGAAAGTGGTAGCAAGTCTAGCTGCTCCCATTTCTCTCTCTATCGTGAGATGGTGTGACCTAAGCAGCAATGTGACTCATTAGAGGTCATTGACTCGAATGTCGAAAGAATTTGGGATTTGGGTTGAGGCCTTGCTCTTGAGCTCAAAGGACTGAGGAAATGCAAGCCTCCTGTCAGCGACTCAAGGGAGAGTCCAACCTCCTGTCAGTCGCAAAATTGCATTGCTAGTATGCTCCACAGTATCTACAACTCAGCGAATCGAGAGAGAGTGCAACCTCTCTGCTAGTCTCAAGGTCGAAATAATGGATGGCTCATAACATTTGCAACTCAGTGACTGGTCGCGTTGAGACAAGAGTCATGCCTTCGGTGATGAGTATCCAATATCCTGACTTTTGCGACCTATGGTGTTTGTTCCAAATTAATAGTCGGTATGAAGAGGCGATCCTCCGAGTGGCGACTATTTTTTCGACTATAGAAAGTGAAATGTAGTTCCTCTGTACAATTCAACCATGATCGAAGCACAAAGAATGGCAAAGACTTCCCCAACGCAAGGCATTTGAAACCAACTTTCAACTTCATTTCATGGCCCATCATGCCTTCCGAAACAACCAGTACCTCAGTAGTGACACTGCACACAATATGTGTGCTATTCATATCACCCGAGTTTGAGCTTGCCAAATGGTCATAGGAGTACATCAGATACAGCCCTTAACTTTTTCATGCTGCCAGTGTCATGGCGAAGTTTCTCTTCATGGTATTTTAGTGCGGTGAGAGGCATCATGTCTCGACTGCTTGCCTCTATGACAATGGCATTGTGGATCTCCCATACAATCAATATGGTATTGTCTCTCAACCTTTCACATGTGTATGTGTTGACATCCCTTTGTGCACCGACGTGGTTTCCCTTTGAAAAAATGGGCATGCATTTTCCTTAACGTGGACTTTGTGAGGTTCACACTGAATTGCTTGAATGGGTTCATGCGAGGTATAAAACTTATTTTAAACTGATGGATGATGCTTCATCCAAATGCCTGACATATATCACACCCCTCAGATCGTTGTTTACAAGGCGGCAACATACATGTTTTCAACAGCCTCAAAACTCCCCTTCGCAATCCCATGGATTAGGTTTTACACCTTCAACCCTTTCGCTATCACTTTCAACCTACTCTTGTGGTATTGGCCCCTCCATGATATTAGCTTAAACATATATCAAGCACATATTTCTCCAAGCTCGTGTTTGTAGAAAGGAATTTACTTTATGTGAGACCTTCAGAGATCCATTCTTCCACCGCATGCGTACTGGGTATAGAACCTTTCAGTTGCGCAAGTGTCTTGAGTTCACTTCTCTTGTTGACTCTGCATGTAATAGAGTGGCTACAATTTAGTTAAGATATATCTAACCAAGCATGCGTTTTAACATTAAACCAAGAAGCATGACACGAACGCACACATACATGTTTAATTTCTTTTGCCATACAACTACCAATTTTCCAGTTGGGCCCCAAAACAAACTCGATCATCGTAATTGATGCAATATATAGTTATGTTATCCTAATGAAGGGATGTTATGTATCACCTATTAAATTCTCGAGAGAAAAGTGAGCTAATGGCGAGGGATACATAAACTTGAGACTCTCGTCATAAAGATTTAGGGTTTTCAGAAATGCAGGCAGAAGAGAAATCTTGCTACCCATAAGAGCGCTTTATGATACAACAAAAAATGCATAATATGGAGAATGGTGCGAACATATCCTCATAAAATCCATGTTGATGGGAAGATAACTCTTGGCAATGGCTATCTGATTAAACCTTGATGACGTAATGTCTCTCAATTTAAACCCTTAATTTTGTTTTTCTATACTGCTTATAAACATAAATATCGATATAATTATATTTATATTTATATAGGCTATATATATATATATATATATATATATGTATGTATATATAAGCCTCATTTCAACTACCATACATCTATAATTCATATTTCATTATAGCTATTTTGTTTCTCTCTATAAAATTTATAGAACATTAAAAGAGTTACTGTGTACTTCATTTCAACCCCCTACATATATATATATATATATATATATATATATATATATATAAATGAAACAACTTAATTTTATACCTTTCAATTATGAGTGCTAACTTTAATCCTCTTACCCATTATACTTCTCACTATATATATATTCTTTCCTTGGTATAAGAGAGAAAACCCTTTTCAATAGTTAACTTCTTTCATTGTTTTAATCAACATGAATTAATGATGTATTAATATATACCCCTCAGTATCAATACCATATTAATTGTCACATTGATAAACATGAATTCCATTTTTCTAGAACTATGGGGAATTTAATATGGTAAGGTTTCGTGCTTGCAATACATACCTACCTATTATGTTCGCGCCATGAATTAACCTTAAGTACTACTCAGATAGCCCCACTTAGCGTGTAAACTTGGGCTTCACCATAAAAGTGACTACCCACTCTTCACTTGGTTCGAAAAACATTAATTGAAAGCGTTAACTGTTAACTTACCTTCTACTCTACCTACTCTCCCTTCACAAATTTCGTAGCATCAGAACATCCATTCATTATTTTCTAATTAATGCTCTGTCTCTCTCATCTGATCTAGTACAATTTTTCTTCTGCCGAATATCTTCAACAATTATCCTTCGAGATTTGTCGACGGTTGGTTATGTACCTGGATCGATTTCCAGGCCCACTCATCCATCTGGCCCTCCCTATCTCCTGCCGCGTGGACGGTGAATATGGAAATGAATTAGGTTTTCTGCCAAGTATAAGATTTGGAAATTATGCTATTACAATTCATTTGTCATTTTAGTTCTCGTCTTGGGCCCGAGAAGATTTTTGTCCCTACATGTAGAACAGAGCCAAAAACCTTCGATCTTCATCCCGCAGACCTGCATTTAGATTTCTCCGAAAATTACCTTTGTCGCTTTCAGGTTTACAACTTGGGGTGATTCATTTTTTACTAGTTTTATTCAATTTTTCCTTGGAATATGTCGTGTATTTTACCGCATGACTCAATGAAGCATTCATTGAATATTTTTCTAACTTTCTTCTCGGCCTACATGAATTTATTTAATGTGAACCAGAACTACGATTTAAATTCCTTTTGGGTATTTCACGTTGTCCTACTCTGGAAATCTGAATTGGTTTAATCGTGACTGCTAAGCGGTTTCACTCATCCTTCAGCATATTTGGAGAACATTGCCTCCCCGCATCTGGTTTTAACCTCCACACATCCAGGTATAATTTATTTTACCACAAAAATGTTCTTTCTCTTTTCTCGTCTGGGTTATATCATATTCGGTTAACCACTATAATTTGTTTGCAACGTTATTACCCAGTGGTGACCCACGACAACAGTCTTCTTAATTGTGTTGAACTCAACAGTTTTAAAATATTTACTTTCATTTATGGAAGATCAATCAATTTCTAGTGCACAGAATTATTTTATTTACTTTATAAATGATTTTAGTGTATTGATTCTTGCACTCAGTGGTGGACTTTATTTTTATGCTTTCCGATAGCCATTTACGTAAAAGTAGTTCAAGCCTGGTTTATAAATCCAGACGGCTCGAATATGTTTAATTATCATTTTCGATTACCCTTATATTGTTCTTTTATGTTTTGTGTGAATACTTTGATTTCTGTGATATCTTCGTATGGGTTATTGGGCCTTATTCGGAATTTTAATTCTATTGGTTATTAGATTAACGAGGACCTATCTCGAAAGTAAAGATGGGAGGTCAAACGTCTTAAAATCTTATACAGTCTTTCCCCAGCTTCAATTCACACAGGTAATGCCATTTCATTTCTTATATAATTATCATGACCAGTTCTAAATTTCAAATGGTAATAATACTTTAACTTGTTAATGTTACAGGTAATGAGTCTATAGAATTTACTTGCTTCAATTTTCTTTCAACATTTTTAACTCGTTACTGTTTTACATCATTAACTCTCTGCTATTCTTTCAAGTTGGTCCTCCATGTCTTTGGCACAAAGGCAGTACTTCCATTGTCCAATTCCGATTTCTTTTCTATGTTATAATACTCTAGTTTAGATTTCTGGAGGATATGCAGACCTCCTCATAGATAATTCTAAGGACTTTAAACTGAATAAAATTTCAGTGAATGGAAAAATCCATTTTTGTAATGAAACGTGGACTGTGTTTTTGTTGAAAGGGTTCCACCCTATTCAGAGGGTTTTCATGGTCTCTATTTTTCTTACTATTGCATAGTTCAAATTTGTATTTTTAAAAATGTGAATACCTCAACACGGTCTTTCACCATTTTCCATTGGTTCAAATTTTAATTATGACTCTTTATAGTCATTAGGATATATAAGTACCTTTGAATATTAGTAATTATCACTTAATTTCCTATATATATATATATATATATATGGAAAGCGTTAATTGTTAACTTACCTCCTACTCTACCTACTCTCCCTTCAAAAATTTCATAGCATCGTAACATCCATTAATTACCGTCTAATTAATGCTCTGTCTCTCTCATCTTATCTAGTACAATTTTCTCTGTTGAATATCTTCAACAATTATCCTCCGAGATTTGTCGACGGTTGGTTATGCACTGATCGATTTCCGGCCCACTCATCCATCCGGCCCTCCCCATCTCCTACCGCGGACATTAATATGGAAAAGAATTAGGTTTTCCGGAGTATAAGATCGGAAATTACGCTATTACAATTCATTTGTCATTTTAGTTCTCGTCTTGGGCCCGAGAAGATTTTTGTGCCTACTCTAGGTCGTAGAACAGAGCCAACAACTTTCGATCTTCATCCCAACACGCATTTAGATTTCTCGAAATTACCTTTTTCCCTTTCACGGTTTACAACTTGGGGTGATTCATTTTTTACCGGTTTTATTCAATTTTTCCTTGGAATATGTCGTGTATTTTGCATGACCGAATGACAAGCGTTGAATATTTTTATAAATTTCTTCTCGGCCTACATGAATTTATTGGTGAACCGAACTACAATTTAAATTTCTTTTGGGTTCTTCACGTTGTCCTGTGGAAATCGAATTGGTTTAATCATGACCTAAGGTTTCACTCATCCTTTAGTAGATTTGGAGAACATCTCCTCCCGCATCCGGGTTTTAACCTCCACACATCCGGTATAATTTATTTTACCACGTAATATTCTTTCTCTTTTCTCGTATGGGTTATATCATATTCGGTTAACCACTATAATTTGTTTTCAATGTTATTACCGAGTGGTGACCCACGACAACAATCTTCTTAATTGTGTTGAACTCAATAGTTTTAAAATATTTACTTTCATTTATGGAAGATCAATTAATTTCTAGTGCACATAATTATTTTATTTAATTTATCAATGATTTCATTGTCGATTCTTGCCCTCGGGGGGGAATTTATTTTTGCTTTCCGGTAACCATTTATGCAAAGAAGTTCAAGCCTAGTTTATAAATCCGGATGGCTCGAATATGTTTTATCGTTTCGATTACCCTTATATTGTTCTTTTATGTTTTGTGTGAATACTTCGATTTCGGTGATATCTTCGTATGGGTTAGTGGGCCTTATTCGAAATTTTAATTCTATTGGTTATTATATTAACGAGACCTATCTCGAAAGTAAAAATGGGAGGTCAAATGTCTTACAATCTTGTACGTCTTTCCCAGCTTCAATTCACACGTAATGCCATTTCATTTCTTATATAATTATTATTACCGGTTCTAAATTTCAAATGGTAATAATACTTTAACTTGTTAATGTTACGGGTAATGAGTCTACGCAATTTACTTGCTTCAATTCTTTCGACATTTTTAACTCGTTACTATTTTACATCATTAACTCTATGCTATTCTATCAAGTTGGTCCTCCATGTCTTTGGCACAAAGCGACTTCCATTGTCCAATTCTGATTTCTTTTCTATGTTATAATACTCTAGTTTAGATTTCGGAGGATATGAAGACCTCCTCATAGATAATGTTGGGGACTTTAAACGAATAAAATTTCTGAATGGAGAAATCCATTTTTGTAATTAAACGTGGTGTTTTTGTTGAAAGGGTTCCACCCTATTCAGAGGGTTTTTATGGTCTCTATTTTTCTTACTATTGCATAGTTCAACTCGTATTTTTAAAAACGTGAATACCTCAACACGGTCTTTCACCATTTTCCATTGGTTCAAATTTTAATTATGACTTTTTATAGTCGTTAAGATATATAAGTACCTTTTAATATTAGTATTTATCACTTGATTTCCTATATATATATATATATATATATATATATATATATAATATCAGTTTAATTTTCCTCAAATGGTACAAAGAAATTGTAAGAGTGTGGTTACCATCATAATCTGAAAATTATCAGTCCTTAAATTTATCTTCTGATTAGAGGTACTTAGCAGTTTTAAAGGACAAATTTCATTTGTATAACTTCAGTATGGATATACTTATCCCTTTATGTACATCTTTACTGAAGTTGAAATTATATTTCTATAAATTATCATATAAATAATTACGTTCATGTATTTCTTACTCTTTCTACAGGAGAGTTACCTACAGTTTTATTTTATAGCAAATGTAAGATTCTCATGTACAAAATTCGATGTTTCAACATCATGATAACTCTCTCTTTCATCATTTTTGTACCAGTTGTTATCTATGTAATTTCCAGCCATTGAAGGAACACAACATGAATCTTCTATATTTGCTTATAGATTTAACATGAAATTTGTTCTATCTTTTACTACATCTGAAATTTTTGTTTAGTATGCATGGTAAATCTCTCAAATTTTCTTACAGTAATTAGTTTCCTTTCCTATAAAAATCTGATGACATAGATCCATTATGAAAGTTTTAAAGTAGATTTATCATGCTTAGTTTTCTGTTACCATTTTTATGTTAACAGATTTCTTTTAAACAGTAATACCATACTGAAATATATATCTGCATATATCAGTACACACTAGAATAGTTTAATTTCATTTCGCCTTTTTAATATTTCTCCATAATGTAACTATTCATTTTCTGAGAGAGAGACCTATCATCAGATCTAAACCTTCACAGGTATTAGACATTCTGGCAGATGGCCCTCATCAGACATCTCCAATACAACAATGCAGAAATAGAAAAAATTATGCTTCAAAAATTCTGCCAAATGTATGGAAACTAATTTATTAAATATCTCAGATTTTACCTCATTCAATTTATTTAAGCACTATATTCCTATAACATTTTTGCACAAAAGTTTAAAACATATTTGTAAAGGGTGCATACCAATTTACTAGACTAGTCCTCCCAACCGTCGAGTTCTATCTCCTCAACTCACCCCCAAGCTGAGACCCTTTCGCATCCAGTGAGAGACAACGCTTTGTCTATCTTGGAGCAGATTATTTAAGAAGTGCTTTCCCAAGCCTGTTTCTAATTTCTGCGTCCAGAAATTTCAGGTGCTTTCTTCCCATTTTTGCATAGGCTTCCCTTAGTGAGGTACTTTAAAGCTGTCTTTTTCTGCTTTTGCAGCTTTTCTTCCTCTTCCCAATTACTTTCCTCTTCATTGGGGGAATTAGATTTTTCTCTCCCAATATAATTTAGTAAGATTCATTTCAAGTTTTTCTGAAAGGTTTTGGGAAAGTCTAACCTTATCCATATCCTCAGGGATCAAGGTTTAGGATCTCCAATCTCACTCTAGTCACGATGCACATATATATATTTCATTTATTTTTATTAGCAAATATTTAAATAGATCCACACATTGTTTCTCCATTGGGGTCCACTTCCCCTTTCGATTTGTTCAAATGTAAAATTAAAAAGCATAGCAACTTGGGGTGTTACACATTCCCCTCTAAAAACAAACACCATCCTCGGTGTTGAGAAAATAAACTTAAACAGTTCACTGTTAAAACAAGGATGGATATTTTTCCATCATCTCAGCTTCTCTTTCCCAAGTAGCTTCTTCAACAGTAAAGTGCCCCATTTCAATTTTACTCTGGCTACTGTTCGATTCCACAGGTCAATTTCTTCCTGCTCCAAGATTTGGAGTGGCTCTGGAAGGAATTCCCCTTTTGGTTCCACCTGAATCACATTCCAATCAATAATGTGAGCAGAATCATGTACATATTTTTTCAATAAAGAAACATGAAACACATCATGAACCTTAACATGTATGGGTAAGTCTAGACTTTTATACGCCACTAGTCCCACTCTTTCTAGGACTTCAAAAGGTCCACAATATATAGGAGCCAATTTTGCACAACTACCAGTGTGTAAGGTGCTCTTTTTGGGCTTTATCCTCAAATATACTTTATCACCCACACTAAGCTCTCGGTGAACTCTCTTCTTGTCTGCATAACTTTTCTGTCAATCTTGAGCTTTCTTGATATTTTTCTGAAATTATTTTACAATTCTTTCCATTTCCTGTAAAGTGTCTGGTCCAAGTACCAACTTATCCTCAGGTTGGCTCCAGCTTAAGGGAGTGTGGCACTTTCTTCCATAGAGTGCTTCAAACGAACTCATCTTTATGGAAGTTTTATAGCTATTATTATAGGAAAATTCTACTAAATGTAAATAGTCTTCCCATTTAGTTGGCCTATCCATCACATACATTCTTAGCATATCTTCAAGAATTTTATTTGTCCTCTCGGTTTGACCATCTGTTTGAGGATGGTATGCAATACTAAAATTCAATTTAGTACCCATACCTCCAAACAGACTCCTCCAAAAGGATGCAGTGAACTTGGCATCTCTATCTGAAATAATCATTTTAGGAACCCCATGTAGCCTTACTATCTCTTTCATGAACACATTTTCTACTTGTGTTGTTCCAAGGGTAGATTGAATAGGTATGAAATGTGCAACCTTCGTTAAAGTATCTACCACTACCATCACAAATTCATGCTGGTATTTGGTTCTTGGTAAACCAGTTATAAATTCCATAGAAACAGTTTCCCATTTCCATTCTAAAATCGGTAAAGGATTTAGCAGTCCAGCTGGATATTGATGTTCAAATTTTACTAGCTGACATTCCATGCATCTTTCTAGGTAACTTGATACATCAATTTTCATTCCCGGCCAGAATGATTTCTCTTTCAAAGTTGTGAGCAGCTTCTGATATCCAGGATGTCCAGAATAAGGTTGTTTATGATATTCATCCAGAATTTCCTTTTTCAAAGATTCTACATTGGGGATGTACAATCTTTCTCTATAACAAATCAATCCTTTCTAATTTTGTGTGTATCCTTTCATTTCCTTTTTCATCAATTGATTATGCAATTTTTCATAGCTTGGATCTTGATCTACTACCTTTTGAACTAATCCCTCTAGGTCAAAGTTTACACTACTCCCAATGTTACTTATGTTTTGCCAAGCATTTCTGCTTAAGGCATCAACAATTTTATTTTCTTTTCCTTTGATATGTTTTATTTCCATGTCAAATTCACTCAAAAAGGACAACCATCTAGCTTCTCTAGCATTCAAATCTAGTTGATTGAAGAAATACTTTAGGCTGATGTGACCTGTCATCAGTATAAATATCTTTCCTAAAAGGTAGTGTCGCCACATCTTGAGAGCATGGATTAAAACAACTAGCTCAAGATCATACACATTATAGTTCTATTCATGTTTCTTAGTTTTCTAGATTCATAAGAAATAACAGAATTTTCTTGTAACAGTACTCCCCCTAATCCCTCTCCACACGCATCTATACATACCACAAACTCCTGGTTAGGATCTGCAATTTTCAGAATAGTTTTTGTGGTAAGTTTCAATTTAATTGTTCAAAACTATTTAGTAATTTCTCCGTCCATTCAAACTTTGTACCCTTCCTTTGTAATGAAGTTATGGGATAGGCTAAAGTGGAAAATCTTTCTACAAACCTTCTGTAGTACCCCGCAATCCCCATAAATGATATTACCAATGATACATCAGTAGGTACAGGCCATTCTCTAATGAACTTTATCTTTTCAGGATCCACCACCAAACCTTGTTCTGAAATTATATGCCCCAAATATTGAATTTTATCCTTATAAAACTCACATTTACTAAATTTGGCATACAAATGATTTTCCTTAACAATCTACAATACAATTCTAAGGTGTTTTTTATGTTCTGCCTCACTTTTTGAGTAGATTAAAATTTCGTCAATAAATACTAGTACAAATTTGTGTAGGTATTTATTCAAGATGCTATTAATTAAACACACAAAAGTGGAAGGGGAATTGGTCAACCCGAATGGTTGGAATACAAATTCATAGTGTCCATACCAGGTTTGAAATGTTGTCTTACTGATATCTTCATCCTTAATTCTTAACTGGTGATAACCAGTACTTAAATCAATCTTGGAAAACACTAAGGCTCCCCTAACTTGATCAAAGAGGTCATCTATTCGGGGTAATGGATAATTTTTTTTTATTTTCAACTTATTTAGTTGGCGGTAATGAATACACATTTTGAAGGTACCATCCTTCTTTTTCACAAATAGCACCAGTGCTCCCGAAGGAGATACACTCGGTCTGATGTAACCTTTATCTAGAAACTCTTTTAGTTGCATTTTCAACTCCATTAGTTCAAGTGGGCTCATTCTATAAGAGGCTCTAGAAACTTGAGTTTCCCTAGGTACTGAATCAATTATGAAATATATTTCTCTTCTGGGGGGAAGATGAGGAATTTCTTCTAGGAATACTTCTCTAAATTCCCTTATCACTAGTAATGTTTCTAACAAGTTTTTCTCCGGTTGTTATTCTAATTCTTCAACATGTACAACATACACTTGACATTGTTTTCTAGCAGTTATTTTTCACTGAAAGGTTGAGATCTTCCTCACAGAGATGGGTTTCAGTTTCCCTTTGAGTATGATTGGTTTTCCCTCTATATCAATGCAATGTAGTGTTTTGTCCCAACAATTCATCATGGCCTTTTTCTTCTCTAACCAGCCCATTCCTATTAGTATATCATAGGAACCTAATAGAAAAATATTTAAATTTACTTCTGTTTTGTAATCATTCAATTTCATGTCCATTTGAGGTAACTTATGAGTTATATTGCGTTTGGTACCAGTGGATAGCTGGACCAACCAAGACTGCTGAAACTTCTCTATTCTGAGTTTACATTTTTCTACTACTTGAGGACTAATATAACTCAAAGATGCACACGGATCTATTAAAACTATAACATATAGGTCAGCAATCATACCTTCCATCTCGACCATAGTAGACTGTTTTTCTGCTTGTCGGTTTTCTAAGGTTGCACTGATGGTGGGGATGTTCCTTGCTACGTCATTAACTATAGTAGCCTCTTGCAATACTTGCACTGTCTAAACATTTCGATGTGGGTATTCCCTCAATAAATGAGGCTCTCCACAACCCCAACACTTCAAAGTCTCCCACATTTTAACAGTTCCTCCCTTCTTATTATTCCCATCTATTGGTTTGGAACCAGTTTGAGATTGAGCAGTTTGATTTTCACTCATTTTTCTAAATTTCTTTCGCTGATGGTTCCTACCAAAATTTCTCAAATAAGCTGGTTTCTATTTCTTTCCCCTGAAATCACCTTTGTTTGTCTAGCTCTTTCCTTGCACAATCTTACCCGTGAACTGCTGGTAGCATAATCTAGCTTTCCTCACAACTCCATCCATTATTTTTGGATTATCAAACTCTATTTTCTCCTTGCACACAATAGGCAAACAGTTCAAAAATCTATGTATTTTTTCCTTCTCCTCTCGAATATAAGGGACATATCATAACAAATTTGTGAACTTGGTGACAAACTCATCTATGGTGAGTTGTCCCAATCTGAGTTCATGAAACTCTTTTTCCTTGACATCATAGTAACGTTCGTTCAAATATGGGTTTTTGAACTTGACTTGAAAATCCTCCCAAGTCACCGTTTTCTCATCAATGGCATGAACCATTTTTGTTTCCTCCCACCACAAGGTAGCCTTACCTTGCCGTTGGTAGTTAGCCAATCTGGCTCCTAAATTACTTTCATATTCGTAAACCTGAAATTACTTTATCATATTCAAAAACAATGCTTCAGCATCTTCTTCCATCTCTCCATCATAGGAGGGAGGTTTTATCTTCCATAATTCACCTTGTAATTCCTTCTTCTGCCTCGACTGTTGTCTAGTGATGTCATCTTCCTCAAACTCATCTGATAAATTGACTCTACCTTTCCTCTTTCTTCCGAAACGTTCACCTTCGTGACTGTTCTGCGAAGTCAATTCCTTTATAAGTCTGTCTTGCTCCTCATTGGCTAAGGATAGCCTGTCATTGTGGCTTTTAAGCTGTGCCATTTCTCATTGCATTCTATGCAACATATCCATCAATGGAGCATTTGGATCTAGCCTATTTTCTCCACCCAGATCCACATACAGCTCGTCCCCTTTAGTCATGATTCGTAGCTGTATATATTAGTACCTGTTCACTGTACAGTGAAAACAACATCAGTAAAATTTAAAATTCATAAGATTTTACAATAGCATATAGTTTTTGTGTGAGCACATAAACTGCCAAGTTTTTCAACTAAGGCTTTGATACCATTTGTAATGTCTCTCAATTTCAACCCTTAATTTTTTTTTTCTATATTACTTACAGAGATAAATATCGATATAATTATATTTATATAGGCTATATATATATATATATATATATATATATATATATATATATATATATATATATATATGTATATATATATATATATTTCCATATGTATATATATATATATATATATATATATATGTAATTAATAAAAGAGTTACTGTGTACTGTATTTCAACCCCCTATGCATATATATATAAATAAAACAACTTCATTTTATACCTTTCAATTATGGGTGCTAACTTTAATCCTCTTACCCATTATACTTCTCACTATATATATTTTATTTCCTTGGTATAAGAGCGAAAACCCTTTTCAATAGTTAACTTCTTTCATTGTTTTAATCAAAATGAATTAATGTTGTATTAATATATACCCCTCAGTATCAATAACATATTCATTGTCGCATTGATAAACATGAATTCCATATTTCTAGAACTATGGGGAATTTACTATGGTAAGGTTTCGTACTTGCAATACATACCTACCTGTTATGCTCGCACCATTAATTAACCTTAAGTACTGCTTAGACAACTCCACTTGGTGTGTAAACTTGGGTTTCACCATAAAAGTTACTACCCACTCTTCACTTGGTTCAAAAAACATTAATGGAAAGCGTTAACTATTAACTTACTTTCTACTCTACCTACCCTCCCTTCACAAATCTCGTAGCATTGGAACATCCATTCATTACTATCTAATTAATGCTCTGTCTCACTCATGTGATCTAGTACAATTTTTGTTTCCCCGAATATCTTCAACAATTATCCTTCAAGATTTGCTGACGGTTGGTTATGTACCTAGATTGATTTTCGAGACCACTCATCCATCCAACCCTCCCCATCTCCTCCTGCGTGGATGGTAAATATGGAAAGGAATTAGGTGTTCTCCTGATTATAAGATCTGGAAATTATGGTATTACAATTCATTTGTCATTTTAGTTCTTGTCTTGGGCCCGAGAAGATTTTTGTGCCTACACTAGCTCTACATAGAACAAAACCAACAACCTTCTATCTTCATCCCACAGACCTGAATTTATATTTCTCAAATAATTACCTATGTCCCTTTCACGTTTACAACTTTGGGTGATTCGTTTTTTACTAGTTTCATTCAATTATTCCTTGGAATATGTTGTGTATTTTAGCACATGACTGAATGAAACATTCTTTGAATATTTTTCTAACTTTATTCTCGGCCTACATGAATTTATTGAATGTGAAACAAAACTATGATTTACATTCCTTTTGGGTTCTTCATGTTTTCCTACTCCGGAAATATGAATTGGTTTAATCGTGACTGGTAAGCGGTTTCACTCGTCCTTCAGCAGATTTGGAGAACATCACCTCCCCCCATCTAGTTTTAACCTCCACGCATCCAGGTATAATTTATTTTACCACAGTAACATTCTTTCTCTTTTCTCGTCTGGTTTATATCCTATTCGGTTAACCACTATAATTTGTTTGCAATGTTATTACCCAGTGGTGACCGACGGGGACAGTCTTCTTAATTGTGTTGAACTCAATTGTTTTAAAATTTTACTTTCATTTATGGAAGATCGATCAATTTCTGGTGCACAAAATTATTTTATTTTTTCCAGAAATGATTTCAGTTTACTGATTCTTGCCCTCGGTGGCGGACTTTATTTTTTTGCTTCCCAATCACCATTTACACAAAAGAAGTTCAAGGCTGGCTTATAAATCCGGACGGCTCGAATAGGTTTAAGTATCTTCTTCGATTATTCTTATATTGTTCTTTTATGTTTGATGTGAATAATTCGATTTCGGTGATATCTTCATATGGGTTATTGGGCGTTATTTGAACTTTTAATTCTGTTGGTTATAATATTAACAAGGACCTATCTTGAAAGTAAAGATGGGAGGTTGAATGACTTACAATCTTATACAGTCTTGCCCCAGCTTCAATTCACACAGGTAATGCCATTTCATTTCTTATATACTTATCATGACCAATTCTAAATTTCAAATGGTACTAATACTTTAACTTCTTAATGTTACAGGTAATGAGTCTGCAGAATTTACTTACTTCAATTCTCTTTCAGCATTTTTAACTCACTATTTTACGTCATTAACTCTTTGTTATTCTATCAGGTTTTTCCTCCATGTATTTGGCATGAAGGCAGCACTTCCATTGTACAATTCTGATTTCTTTTCTATGTTACAATACTCTATTTTATATTTCCAGTAGATATGCAGACCTCCTCATAGATTATGCTGAGGACTTTAAACTGAATACAATTTCAGTGAACCGACAAATCCATTTTTATAATTAAACATGGATTGTGTTTTTGTTGAAAGGGTTCCACCGTATTCAGAGGTTTTCGTGGTCTCTATTTTTCTTACTGTTGGATATTTCAACTCTATATTTTTAAAAACGTGAATACCTCAACACCGTCTTTCACCATTTTCCATTGGTTCAAATTTTAATCATGACTCTTTATAGTCATTAGGATATATAAGTACCCTTTGAATATTAGTAATATAAGTACCCTTTGAATAATAATCTAAAAAGTATCAATCCTTAAATTTTATCTTTTGATTAGAGGTACTTAGAAATTTTAAAGGACAACTTTTGTTTGTATAACTTCAGTATGGATATACTCATCCCTTTATGTACATCTATACCGAAATTGAAATTATATTTCTATACATTATGATATAGATAATTACATTCATGTATTTCTTAATCTTTCTATAGGAGAGTTACCTACAGTTTTATTTTATAGAAAATGTAAGATTCTCATGTACGAACTTGGATGTTTCAGCATCATGATAACTCCGTCTTTCATCATTTTGGTACCAGTTGTTATCTATGCAATTTCCATCCATTGAAGGAACAAAACACGAATCTTCTAGATTTTCTTATAGATTTAACATGAAATTTGTTCTATATTTTACTACTTCTGAAATTTTTGTTTAGTATGCATGGTAAATCCCTGAAATTTTCTTACAGTACTCAGTTTCCTTTCCTATATAAATATGACAACATAGATCCATTATGACAGTTTTTAAGTAGATTTATCATGCTTAGTTTTCCGTTACCATTTTTCTCTTAATAGATTTTTTTAAATAGTAATACCATACCCAAATATATATCCACATATATTAGTACAAACTAGAATAGTTTAATTTCATTCCTCTTTTTTAATTTTTCTCCATAACATAACTATTCCTTTTCCAAGAGAGAGACCTATCATCAGATCGAAACCTTCATAGGTATTAGACATTATCGCAGATGGCCATAATCAGACATCTCCAATACAACAATGCAGAAATACAAGAAATTCTGCTTCAGAAATTCTGCCAAATGTATGGAAACTAATTTATTAAATATCTCAGATTTTACCTCATTCAATTTATTTCAGCTCTATCTTCCTATAACATTTTTGCACATAAGTTTAAAACATATTTGTAAAGTGTGCATACCAATTTAGTAGACTAGTCCTCCCAACCGCAGAGTTCTATCTCCTTAACTCACCCCCAAGATGAGACCCTTTTGCATCCAGTGATAGACAACCCTTTGTCTATCCTGGAGCAACTTATTTAAGCAGTGCTTTCCCAAGCCTGTTTCTAATTTCTGCGTCCAGAAATTCCAGGATGTTTTCTTCCTTTTTTTTCCTAGGCTTCCCTCAGTGAGGTACTTTAAAGCTGTCATTTCCGCTTTTCCAGCTTTTCTTCCTCTTCCCAATTACTTTCCTCTTCATTGGGGAAATTAAATTTTTCTCTCCCAATCTAATTTAGTAAGATTCCTTTCAAGGTTTTCTGAAAGGTTTTGGGAAAGTATAACTGTATCTATATCCTCATGGATTAAGGTTTACGATGTCCAATCTCACTCTATTCATAGTGCACACATAGCTATTCCATTTATTTTTATTAACAAATATTTAAATAAATCCACACATTGTTTCTCCATTGGGGTCCATTTCCCCTTTGGATTTGTTCAAATGTCAAATTAAAAAGCATATCAACTTGGGGTGTTACAGATGACGTTAGGGGCGAATGGGGACAACATCAGGGTTTAACAGAGCCGGGGAGGAGAGAAACTGGTCGAAACCCTAATGGGTTGAGTGAGCATAATTGGGGGACCCAAAATTTGGAAATAACCATAATTTTGGGGTGTTTTTGTAGCAACTACAACAAATGGCGAACCACTAGCAGAATCCAGGATCTTTGTCAACATCCCAACAATAGTCTGATTCTAGATAGTGATGCCAGGGAATATTGAACAAGTTCTGTGGGTACCCTTTATATTACTTTGAACTTTACAGATATGCCCAATCCTTGTGCCTCATCTAGGTCTTGTTAATCAGAACACGTCAAAGTGGAAGCTCACGGATGCCATCAGTTTTTTGATGATGTGAAGAGCAAGGAAATGGGCTTATTATATTCAAAACAAAAATTAAATACGTTTATGGTGTTGCTTCATTGCCAACAGGCCTGGAAAGTACCCCGACAGAGTCACCTCAATAAATCACAAACATTGCTCTGCTACTAGCAAGCCTGGTCAGTACCCCGACAGAGTCATTGCGTTACCTCTCTACACAGGAAGCCTTTATGAATCCTTTACCCTTATTTGTTTCATGTTCTTGTAGCACTTATTTTCATGTGCTCGTGGCACTTATTTTACATGGGTGGATGAGAGATCCAGTCTTATTTTACAGGCAAGAGAGGTTTTTTCTTGTTTGACATAAACTAAAATATATTTTGATTTGGGTTTGCCCTCATGCCAAGCCTTAACATCCCGTCTACCACCCATAGGAAAAACGTACAAAAGAGATCATTAAGATGCTCGAGATTATGTCGAGTACCAGGCCCAGGTTATGGGTATAGGCCATTAAAAGTCGTTAGGGTCACCCACAAGCAATTGGCTCATATCTCCTTGGCTAATTTATTTAAGCTCATAGGAATTATGTTGAGAATGCAACTTTCATTACCTGTTCTGAGAGAAGCTGCCTCTTGAGGTACCCACCCTAACCTCACACAAACAATGGAGTTAGGGTTTCAGTAATCAGGGTGAAAGAAGTAAGAAAGATCGTTAGGATTTCAATGCATGAAAATAGGTAAAAGAAATCCATCCAGCTTCAAACTCGTGCAAGGGGAAGTAGGAAAGCTAGTCTGGGCACCGAGGGTTTCAAGGCCCTGGGATCAATGAGGGCTTATGCAGTGGTATGCAATGTATGAAAACTTGCGCAACTATCTCAACAACAAGTGAAAATGATGCAAGGAAGAATATGCACAATGTGATGCAACAGACGAGGCTTATGACACAATGCAATGCCATCCGCAAGAAAGATAAACTAGTTGCAGGTGGAAAAAATAAGACAAAGCACATGTTATGGTTATCCGAACATTATGCAGCTATAAGAAAACTGAAAGAGAAATGAGTGCAAAATAAATGGAAAATTATAATGCGTGAAGCTACTGCCGTAAGAGAATACAACGAGTATAAATCTAAACCATAAAGAAAAACTTTCACAAGTAAACCTAATTAACAACTTGAAATAACAAACTTTTATTAATAGATGCTAGCTAGCCTAAACCTAAGACCCTAGTTTAACCAACGAGGCGGTCGGGTTGTATGAAATCAAATTTCTAGTGCAGCCTGCATTAGTTCCCATCTTGCAAGAACAAAAATGTTCACAATCAAAACTAGCATACAAAATTGTGCACCACCAACAAGACTTACTTGTAGAGCATGTGCAACAACAAGAAGGTTATGGCTACTTACTAGAGAATGTGCCAGAATGGATTGTTCGAGGTGAATTTCACTTTTGTCCTTATGCATAGAAAAATGTACTTGAAACCCAAAATAATCTATAATTGAAACACATCCATCCATGCACAACCCTAGGTCAGATGGAAGCGGGGAAAGACATTGCCTATTTTCAGGTGTATTCCTCGGATAGGATTCATCAAACCAGCCGAGAACCTCATCATGACTTTGAGGATGATAAATTTGATAGAACAGAAAAATAGGCATCCGCGAGGCGAATTTGAGATGCTTGCGAATCCACTTTCAGAAACACTAATTTTGAAAACCCTAGTCCAAAGTTGTCCCTAGGTTTTGTCGAGGATGTGAGGATCCAAAGTAACCTTCACCGGAGGCTGAAATGCCTCACTGTCCTAGACAATCTCTGGACTTTCAAGCGGGGGCTTCAAGATGTTGATGGTTTCGTGAGATCAACTAGCGAATGGATGCGATAATTATTTGTGGTGATTGGACAACCGTCAGTGGGCTTATTATTAATTTGGCCAAATGTTTGTGAACTGACAAATTGATAATCCAATGTATCAGATTCTTTAGATTTCCCAGGATGGGGTGCATTGATCGGAAGATTTTCAGGTAGTAGAGAGGTTTTCCAAACATCACACGCTTGTGCCTGGGTGAAGTTGATACTGGCTAGGCAACAACCGAAAATAATAGAGAAAATGGTCGGTGTTTTCCTTCTAGTGAATAAATTAGGGTATATCGGTTGTTGCATACCAGCAGTTAGGGGATAGAAATATGTGCTCAGAGAAACATCACTTGAATGGAAGACATGCCTAGATGAGCTAACATCCGGTGTGGTTATGCTGAGAGGAGTGTCATACGTGGGAACCTTCATTTCAGAAACCCTAATCCAAGAAACCCTAGTTTGGCTTTCTTCAAGGGTCTCATCATGATTGTAATAACTTGAGGTAAGAGCTAGTAGAAGTTGAATTGCTTCAATTTCCGGATGAGTCCTTGAATCATCACAAAGCGGATCATCAAATTTTGATGGCTTCGTATGGTCAACAAATAGAAACAAATGATGATCCTCGGAGGCATGAGTGAAAATGTTTTCAGATAAGTCGTGATTATTGGAGCCATCAATTTGGGTATCTAGGACACTAGACTCCTCCAAGGTTAATGATGTGGGCGAATCAGCAAGAGAAAAATTTTAAGTTTGCTGAGAGAAGAAGTCACTCCTTTGGTTGTTTAAATATTTTGGATGACAAACGTCAGACATAAGAGATCCATCCATTTTGTAATGTGATTGTGAAACACCACCCGTGTGCTTATGATTGTCGCCAACACTAGTACAAGAAAATTTCGAATGACTTGAATAAATTATCGGTGTGTCAGACTCATGAAGTGAATGAGGGAATGGTGGATGAAACGATTTAGATGTGGGGCTATCAACCATACAGGGACTTTCATCTCACACATTAGTGTCATCCAAAGAGAATAATGATCTTGCATGCTTATCACAGTCCAATGATTTTGTGAGGAAATCAACTTTATCCGGGACAAGACTCAATTTATTTTCAGCATGTGAATAAGATTTAGAACTCTATCCAGGTAAATTATCAATGGACTCGAGATAGGTTTCATTAACAGGGGGAGATGTTAGGCCAATATGTTTTACAAGCTCTGGTTTGATAGGTTGCATGAAATATTCAGGGGAGGTATAACAAGTTTTATTTTGGTGTCCACTTCCATTATCACCCAGAACTTTTGTGACCAACATTCCATCACATGGAAATTCCGGAGGAGGAAAAGGAATGTCACAAATAGTAATACTCTTCTTGGAGGCCTGAATTAATTTTGGACTCAAGAAGGTAGACAAAGGAATATTAGGGACAGAGTCTGAATAGCTGGCAACTTGAGGATTATTATCACAAACATTGGGATCAGGCTTTGTTGCCAATTGAATGTGTTCTAGGGAAATGAAAACCACTTGTCAAAATTGTTCAATTAAATATTTCCAATCAACATCCCTTTTAGGGAACTAAAAAAAAACATGAAAAAATCTGATAGAAAACTCCTCTATAGATTCATGAGGTTCCATTCTGATCTCATTTATCCTTACTGATACATTTTGAAAATCATGCCTGTGAAAAGCTTGTTGTAATCCATTGGTGAGTTGATCGAACGAATGGATGGAAGCTGCCGGAAATGTGTGGCACCATTGCTTAATGTGACCTTTGAGAGTGAGGGAGAAAAGTGCACAAGCCAACTCCTCATCGTCAATTTCGTAACACTCACAAAACTCACAGAAATCCGAAAGGTGCTCGGTTATGGAAACTCCATTTTCACTATCGAATTTTAACTAGGACAAGTGATACAGAGGTTCATCGGGGATTGAGCATCGAGAACCAGAAAAGTCTAATAAAATTCTCAGGACAATGATTTGGGGACAAGCTGTTACAAATATGATACTAATTGGAAGCTCTAAGGGCTCATCTTGTCATCCGGCCCTCCTTCTAGCGCCAATTTTAATGACGGGAAAAATTGTACTGTTGACAACAAGGGGGTCTCCCCAATGAAAGGTCCCAATTAGACCTCACACCATTTCGGATAGGAGACCCATTTGGTATGTGGGTTCGGCTACCGTCATAAGTGTTTCCACTCTTGGTTGTCAAATGAGAAGATGATGGAGCAGAGGCAAAGGTGGAATGACCAATTAGTGAAGCAAAATCAGCCCAATATTGATGAAGCATAATAAAAGATACAAGCAAGTCTAAGTAGCAAATAAAAAGGGGGTATCCCATGAGTGGGAGTAGTGAACCGAAAACCAGTCAGACATACATGAAAGAAAACACGTCAGAAGTTAATTTCAAATTAGTTCACAATAGCTCACTGACATGGCAAGGAACAAAAAAACACTGATTCAAGAGCAAACATACATGCAACCACTGTGAATTAGTTCATAATCAATTGCATGCATGAAAGAATACGTATAACATAGTGAAATATTAGACAGATAGTACTATCACCACAAACAAGCACATGAATCAATGCCAGAAAAGAGAATATATTATTAATGCTGCTGCAACGTCAAATACATGTTTACAACTCATCAAAACTGGAACATGGTCTATACAACTCAATGCATGATACAAAACCCTAGCCTCACTACCTCTCTCTCTCTTGTATCCTTTCCCAAAGTTGTAAATATAGGCTGAGATGACCCTTGAGTTGCCCTTGACTCTTGGTCTTCCTGACTCTTGGGCTGGCTTGTGACTTGGGCCATTTGCGACCTGCGACCTGGGGTTATATGCGACCTGAGACCTGAGGTCATTTGCGACCTGGGGTTATTTGCAACCTATGACCTTGAGCAATCTGCAAGCTATGACTTCCGATTATTTACGACATGCGACATATGCAACTTGTGACCTTGAGTTTTGTCCTTTCTACACTTCTCTTTTGGTGGGCTTAGACCCTGCAAAACATAAATTCCTTTTCTTGTGCAAATGACCGAGTGCTACATGTGTCCTTAGCTTATCACGAGGTCCTTGGTGTCTTGAGAACCCACCTTGCTCGCCATAGGAAAATTCAACCATAAAATCTCCATGATGAACCTTAGCCTTTCTACACAGATCAAAGTACATCTTCCTTATTTTCTCTTTGAAACTAATTATACTTTGCAACATCAGCCCATTGGGTCGCTTTAGCTACCAACTCAGCTTGAGTGTTCACTTAAGTGCTGGGGATTTGTCGTAGAAGCTCCAATCCTGCACAGAGACATAAGCATCAATCAAACACCAAGGCTAACGACCTTTCATCAAATGTAAGAAATAAATATTATATATAAATGAATCCCTAGAAGTTTCGTATAATTTCACAATCATGAATCAATATATTAATGTGTTTATTGTTTTAGCATAAAGGTAACCACAATCGTTGTATTCCCTTTCCTAAACTTCAACAGAGGAAATCTTCACGTCACAAATATCAAGAGCATGCACTGACACCACTGAAAGTGGTATCAAGTCTAGATGCCCCCATTTCTCTCTCTATAACGAGATGGTGCGACCTAAGTGGAAATGCAACTCATTAGAGGTCGTTGAGTCGCATATCGGAAGAATTTCGGATTTGGGTTGAGGCCTTGTAACACAACCGAGCGACTTGCGAGAGACTACGACCTTCTAGTGGTCACAAAATCACAATGCTGGCCTTCTCCTTGATATCTGCAACTCAGCGACTCAAGGGAGAGTGTGATCTCCTGTAAGTCGTAAAATCGTATTGCTAGTATGCTCCGCCCTATCTGTGACTCATCGACTCGAGGGAGAGTGCGAACTCTATGCTATTCATAAGGTCGCAATAATGGATGGCTCATAACATTTGCGATTCAGCGACCAGTCGTGTGGAGACAACAGTCGCGCCTTCCGTGATGAGCATCCAAAATCCTGACTTTTACGACCTACGGTGTTTGTCCAAAATTAATAGTGGATCTGCAAAGGTGATCCTCCAAGTGGCAACTATTTTTCGAACTGTAGAAAATGAAATGTAGTTCCTCTGTATAATTCAACCAGGACCGAAGCACAAAGAATGGTGAAGACTCCCCCAAAGCGAGGCACTTGAAACCAACTTTCAACTTAATTTCATGGCCCATCATGGCTTCCGAAACCACTAGTGCTTTAGTAGTGAGACTCGAGACGATATGTGTGCTATTCATATCACTCGAGATCGAGCTTTCCAGATGGTCGCAAGAGTACATCAGATACAACATGTAACTTTTTCATGCTACCAGTGTCGTGACAAAGTTTCTCTTCGCAATCTTTCAGCGCAGTGAGAGGCTTCATGTCTCGACCGCTTGCCTTTATGACAATGGCATTGTGGATCTCCCATACACTCAATATGGTATCTCCTCTCAACCTTTCACCTGTGTATGTGTTGATAGCCCTTTGTGCACCAACGTGGTTTCCCTTTGAAAAACTGGGCATGCATTTTCATTAGCGTGGACTTCATCGTTGAATTTCTTGAATGGGTTCACGGGAGGTCTAAAACTTATTTTAAATGGATGGATGATGCTCCATCCAAATGCCCCACATATATCGCACCCTTCATATCTTTGTTTATAAGGTGGCAACATACGTGTTGTTAACAGCCTCAAAACTCCCCTTCGTAATCCCATGGTTTATGTTTTACACGTTCCACCCTTTCGCTATCAATTTCAACCTATTCTTGTGGTATCGGCCCGTCCACGGTAATATCTTAAACATATGCCAAGGGCAGCTCGCTCCAAGCTCGAGTTTTTAGAAAGGAATTTACTTCATGTGAGACCTTTAGATATCCATTCTTCCACCGCATGTGTACTGGGTATAGAACCTTTTAGTTGCGCAAGTGTCTTGACTGCACTTCACTTGTCGACTCTGCGTGGAATAGAGTGGTTACAAGCTAGTGAAGATAAATGTAACCAGGCATGTGTTTTAACATTAAACGAAGAAGCATGACACAAAAGTACACATACATGTTCAATTTATTTTTCCATACCACTACCAGATTGCCAATTGGGCCCCAAAACAAACTCGATCATCATAATTGATGCAATATATAGTTATCTCATCCTAATGAATGGATGTTATGTATCATCTATTGAATTCTCGAGAGAAAATTGAGCTAACAATGAGGGATACATACGCTCGAGACTCTCATCATAAGGATTTAAGGTTTCTAGAAATGTGAGGAGAAGAGCAATCTTGCTACCTCTAAGAGCGCTTCATGATACAACGACAAATGCATAATATGGCCAATGTTGTGAACATATCCTCAGCAAATTCATGTTGATGGGAAGATAACTCTTGACAACAACTATCTGATCAAACCTTAACGACCTTAGTGGGCATGGGGACAACATCAGGGTTTAAGAGAGCCGAGGAGGAGAGAAACTCGTCGAAAGTCTAATGGGTTGAGTGAGCATAAGGGGCGACCAAAAATTTGGATATACCCAGAGTTTTGGGGTGTTGTTGTAGCAACTACAACAGGATCATGTCAAAATGTATTATGTGAATAAGTTTCGAACATGATTTTTTTTAATTTTATTAATACAAATAATTTAAATTGTCATCCATAAAGTTATTGTGAAATTAATTCTCGCATATATTTTCATATTCTAGAAAATTGAAAGATATTTATGAGAATATAGAGTTTCCTTCCAAAACTCCACTCCCTAGAGATAAACTATCTTAGTTTTGGAAAAAGGAAGCCAAGTGGGGAGAGGGGGAGAAAACATGAGGCAACCTTGTTATCTTAGAGCTTGGTTGGAAGGGCGGCCAAGAGAGGAGAGGTAAGTTGTCTGTTGGAAACCGTGAGAAAAGACATTGTTGAGGGAGGTATAACACTTCCATGCAAGAAATTCTCGAGCTCGTTGGCTAGTGGAATTCCAGCTTAAGCCTTTTTGATCAGTTAAAGCCCTAGACTACATGTGTTAGGATAAGAGTTATTCAATGTTGGACCTGACATGGTAATGTCTTTGAAATGGATATTAAGATGGCTAGGGAGGAGCTTCAATAGAGCATATTGATTCTTGTTGGTTTGTTGTAGCATTATATTATCTATAATTTTTGTGTAAAACTTGATTGCTTAAGGAAAATATAATTGAAAAGTTGTTTCTATTTTTAGATATATGTCTCTCATTTTGCATAATTTATTGTGTTGCTATTTGATGTTTATCCAATAATTGTTCAAATTTTTGATAATATGTATTAAATATAATATCATTATATTATGTTAGATTTAGTCTTGAACAAACATTGGTTTTTTAGCTTCCAATCCTAATACTTAATCTAGAAAATCAATGACATGTCCCAAAACAAGGTCCCACCAAACTCCAAGATTTAATAAAATATTATTTTTTCTAAATTAAACCGTGATTATATAAAAATTAAGATTTTTAGAAAAAATATTCTCTATTGTTATCGAAAAACAATGGGTACAATAAAAAATTATAGTTGAACTACCAGTTGAAAGGAGACATATATATCCATATCTAAATTGTGAATTTAAAACTTCAAGAAATAACTAGAAAACAAAACGTGAAGATACTAAATACGCCTAAAATCTGCATGTGGAGTGTGTATGGACACCGAAGGCCTTACTTTAGAAAGTGATAAACATAACATTCCCTTTTAAATGAATATAAATATTTCCATATACATTGAATCGAGAACTCGCCAAAAGGAAAATAACCACATAAAAAGAAAAATAGTGTATAAGTTATATAAATAATCTAGGTTATATTAATTATCGCATGAGAATGATTACAGACCAATCCCTTGAGAGTAATTTCATTTTAAACCGAACGTCGTACCTATAGCCAAACAAAAAACGAAGGAATAATTAAAAACCTCGAAATTGAAAGAGTCGGCATCGTCATAATCCCAAACTTATTTGTAAAATAAAAATTAATAGAGAGAGGGATATCAAATTCAGCATAAGATTGAAGAAATAAGGCTACCACCTCCATGAACATACATGCAATAACTAAGAGAATTTTCTCAGAAAATAATGGTAGTATATTAGAGATTAAAACCCACAAACTGAAAATCAAAGTATTGAAATTACCTTGCCAATGTTGAACGTGGATAGCCATAGTCTTGACCATGCAGAGAGGGCTTACTTTGCTACATAAGTATTTTCTACTAGACTACCAATAATTAGCGATAAGGACCTTAACCTGTTCAAAATATCGACCGATAACCTATTCCCATACACACAGATGAGGAAAAGTGAGAAAAAATGAATAAGAACTGCAGATCTAATGCGAAATTGAGTGTAGAAAAATTGTAGAGTTAGATATTACGTGGGACTCAATGAAAAATGCCAATGGATTAAGTATAAAGGCGGCAAGGGTTTTTTTCATTGTAGAGCTAATCCTCTCACCGAGTAGAGATGCAACTGAGCTGGAATGATGCAGAGTGTGAGGTAGGTGGTTACCTCCGTAAGGTAAGATTGCATCTCCACCGTAGATATCAACCCTAGGATATATTTCATTGATCCCAGCTCCTCACCAACCCCGACGATATGACGATAACCAAATAGTCATGGTGTGGGACAGTTGGAGGGTCTGGAGAATTTGAAGGCATGTGAAAGACATCCACCAAACGTTAATATTCATAACATAGTAAGATTCGATAACCAAATAGTCATGGTGTGGGACAGTTGGAAGGTCTGGAGAATTTGAAGGCATGTGAAAGATATACACCAAACGTTAATATTCATAACTTAGTAAGATTCACCGGGGATCAAACTACCAAAAGAAAATATTAAAACTAATATCCCGCTACCATAGTAATGTAGGTTGCATATCATATAAATTAATACTAATAATATTCCAAGTTCTTTCCTGAAAGATAATATTTCACTGTAATCTTCATCCATGTATTGAATTTTTCTGTCATATATATATATATATATATATATATATAATCCATGTTACAACCAATCTAACCTCACAAAGTATTTACATGTATATTTTCTCTATTGAAAGAAAAATACTTTGTCATTGATAAAGATATTAATAATATTGGAATTGAGATATTAATTACTCAAATAAATTAAATATAATATACCAAATTAAAATAAAAGTAAATATATTTTTATATGTAATATGAAAACTCAAAAAAAAAAAAAAATAGATAAAGGAGATGTTATAAGTGGTATCAAAGTCATGTTTCTACATTGTGGCCTATTATGGGATATCTCGAGAATAAAAAGAGTAGCATTTTCAGTTTTATAGATAAATAGAGATGAGAAGGGGAAGTGGGGTGATGACCCACCACTTGTAAGGCCACCTACAGGGCCTCGTACCATATCCTTTCTATAACCCAAATCTAGAAATTTAGGTTCAGCTATGGGAAGATCGTTGAACCACAACTGCTATGCTACTAGAAATAATACAAGAATTGAGAGTGGAAATTTCCAATCTAAGGGTTGATAATGAGCCACTAATGTTGGAGAGGGAACCAATCATGAAGAGCCTAACTGACCAGAAGAATCATAGAAGTTCAGTCCCAACTCATCATAATGGAAACAAAGAAGAGCCATACATAAGAGTCATAGGGCTTTAAGGAGACAAATGAGGGATAATATGGAAATGTCTCTAAGGACAAAATACAAAAGAGGAAAAAATATTAATGACAAAATTACAAGGAAAAATACAAAAAATTAATCTGCCAACATTGGATGGTGAGTAGGAGGAAGATGCAAAGGCATGGTTAGTAAACATAGATAAATACTTTCATATTTATTAATATAAAATAATTTGAAGGCTCACTTATAAATATATTAGCTATAAGGAGTAGAAACTCTATGGTGAGAAGAAGTTAAGGGAGTGCATGGAGTCAAAGAACATGAAATAACATGAGATAATTTCTAGAAATGTTTTACCGATAAATACCTAAGTGAGAGATTTTATGATCATAAAAATATGGAGTTTCATGAACTCATGTTGGTTCAGTCGTCCATGGATGAGTATGTGGTGAAATTCACCTCCTTATTGAGATAGATTCCTTATATATGAAAGGAAAAGGTCGTGGTGCAACATTTTGTAAGTAGTTTGCGAGTTTTTTTAAGGAATGATTGGAATTTGGTAATCCTAAGGCCATGGATGAAGTTTTTCATAAGGTGTCAATGTGTTATCAATGGACAAAGAAAAATGGATACCATAATAAGATATGATAAGGCATGGAAACCCAAACAAATTATGATAATATTAAAAAGATTAAATCCATAAATAGTAAGAGCTTGCACAAAAACCAACAAGGAAAATTTGCAGGGAAAATCCAGCAAAAACCATGAAATCAAGTTGAATCTAAACCAGCATAAGTGTGAATAAGACGGGAACTTGATCAACCACAAAATCCACCACTGCAATGTTAGGGTTTTGGGGAATCACATTATACGAAAAATTTCCCTTATCATGGAATAACAAAACATGCAACAAATATATAGAAGGCATCTATCATATGATAAGTGGTAAAACATTGGTCTCATGTAAATTGTAAAGATAAAATTATCAGTTTTTTGTATGAAGAAGGTGCTAGACAATAAATTTAAGCTTAAAAACACCTTTGAAACAAATACCAATAATAACCTCACACTTGGGGAAATGAATTAGAAAGGGTTGTAAAATTTACGCACCTCAAGAGGGTTACACTAACTCTAAATAAAGGCAACAATAATAGAAAATGTGCTAGTTGTCCAGAATTTTGTTGATGTGTTTTTGGAAGAGATCCCTACATCAATCTTTAAAAGACATAGATTTTATCATTGAATTGATTACAAGAGTTACACCAGTATCTAAAGCACCCTATCATATGAGTATACCATAATTAATCGAGTTAAATATACAATTACAAGAACTATTTATTAATAAAAAATACATACATCCAAGTGTATCATCATGCTGAGCCCCTATACTCTTTGTTAAAAATAAAGATGTCACCTTAGAATTTGCATGATTACTTGAAAATAAATAAGTGGACTATAAAAAATAAACACCAACTACCTAGAATTGACAATCTCTTCTATTAGGGGTGCTACTATATTTTCCAATATTTACTTTCACTCCAGGTACCATCAAATAAAGATTAGAGATTAAGACAAATGAAAAAATGCGTTTAAGACTGGTTACAGACATTGCAAGTTTGTAGTGTTACCTTTTAGGCTTACTAACACCCCAACCAAATTTATGTGCAATATGAATATTATATTTCATCCTTACGTTGGAAAATTCATATGGATATTTATTGAGGACATTCTAATTTATTCAAAGAATATAGAAGAACATAAAATGCATTTGCAGATAGTATTGCAAACCCTGCCGGATATCAGTTATACAGTAAGTATAGTGAATGTGAATTTTAAAAGGATCAAATACAATATTGGGATATGTCATCAGTGAGGAAGAAATAGCAGCATATCTTAAAAAGATTAAAACTGAAAAATGTAGGTAAAAGGCTACTTAATACAAACCCAGCTAATAACATATGGGTTGAATTCCTCCAAACTAAAGCCTTGCCGATTTTACGCAGTGAAGTGTAGGTATAGAAACCAGAATCCAATGTCGCAGAGGTTATTATTCTTTACACGGAAAGTTTTAAAGTCTCCCGAGAAAATGATATCGATTCAGAAAGATAGACAATGGTTCGTTCTACTCGCCTTCCTACGGCTTATGACATGGTGATCATGCGGGACAATTCTTCTACACATGTCCTCAATTGTGGTAAATCGCGGGTGAGCTGTTTTGGATGGAATATGAGAACATGGGACGAATTTTGGGGATTTATAATTATGTCTCAATAATTTTAATGTCTAGTTGGAATTCAAAACATAGATATGATAACTTGTGATTCATTCTTTGTTTCCCAGGGAGTATGGGAACATGAGATGATTTTTGCAAAGATCTCAATTTTTCTTGAGTTCAGTGTTAGATGGTGGAAATAAAAATTTAGAGGTAATAGTGGCGTGTTAAAGTAGTTAAAAATAAAATTATGTTTACAATTTAAAAAAAGTTTGCACCTCAAAAGATTTGATTTCATTGGATACTTGGTAGATCAAAATTAAGATGGATCTAAGCTTGTTATTATTTTTCTAATCTAAACATTTAATGTGATAAACATAACATCATATATATAGTTATTAATTAAATTTAAAAATAAAGCTTTCAAATATTATTATTGATTTATTTTGAATATAAGATGGATATTACTATTCAATTATTTATTAAGTGCAATACAATTTTAAGGACCTTTACTGAAATAATAGTTATTAAAAACATACAATAACTATAGAAAAACAAGGAAAATCCATGAATTGTCAAAACCTAGAATTCTATACCTTAATTTAATTTTATAATATTATACATGAAATTATAATTATCATTTTTTATATAATTTTAATTATGTAGATATTGACCCTCTTATTTTTATTTTTTTAAATGTTTGCACGAAGGGAGAGGAAAGAAAGCTACAACATCTCTTATGTAGTATGCTAGAGAGTGGCCCAATTAAATATGTTGCGGAGTATAGAGAATGTCCAATTTAAAGGGAAATATATATGTAATATTCATAAAATTTGTTTTTTATATATTTTTTTTATTTATGTAAAATTTTGTGACTAGTTGATCTTTACATAATACTAAAATCATTGCATGTGGATCTACCATAGGGATCAAATAGGGATCATATCTCTTTTCACCCTAGGTAGATTTGGAGTTAATATGGATCCATGTTAGTTTCAAACTGGCTATACTAAATATGAATACCATGTGTTAACACCATAGATTATCATAAACATAGAGCTCAAAAACAACAAGTAACTTGATGAAGTCATATTTACATTAACAATTTAACAAAAACTAATAATAACCATAATAACAACATATAATTTTGAATTTAAAGTTATTTTTATTTTAACACAGCTTTATTTTTATTTTATGTTTATTTTATTTTGACTAAGTCAAAATTTAAACAATACATTACATTAGAATATTGACAGAAATGCAGAGTTAACATGGATCTAAGCTAATTTAATTTCCCCTTTAAATACACTATATTACACATGATTAATTTTAATACTTATATATATATATATATATATATATATATATATATATATATATATATATATATATATATATATATATATATATATACACCCATGAATAATATTATTCTTACCATGTGCAGAATTTTAGAATCGTAACAAAGGTTTTTGCCAGAACTATTATTTATATATATATATAGATATATAGGTTAATACATTTTAAATGTCCCATCTCATAATGGTAAGTATCATATTCCACAATTTTATGTCTCTTGGAATACATAACTCAATGTATTTTTCGATAATCATATAGTGTACTAACATTAAAGATTTGTGTTGAAAGTCCAACTCTCCTACCTTTCGAATTTTATGGTTCTGATCTTATGGTCATATGTCATATCTCTGCATTTATGTAAGGGGTATCATGGACTATGAACTTTACTTTCTAAGTGCTAGCTCGTACTGCAACATTCAATGTTCTCGATTTTATCATGTACTCCCTTTGACAGTTGGTGATTGACAAAGATCTGGTTTAGGATTCAAGGCCACCCGCCCTCATCCCCACCGTCCTTCTTCTTGGAGATCTATGGTCGATTCCTCCTGTCAGGAAAAACTTGTTTATCCTTGGCAAACCCTAGCTGGCCCTTCATTTGTTTCGATTTTCACTTCTCTGGTTTTTCTCCACTGTTTTCTATAGAGCAACATTCTTACCGCAGTGATAATGGGAATTTGTGTTACATTTGTGGGTTGAAACTGCTTCATAGCAGTGGTGACTCCCCATTGGTGAACCTGCTCATCGTTTTGCAGAAGAGGAGGCGTCTCGCCACCACATCCTTCATTTCTAACTATTACTCAAAATTCTTGTTGCTTCTCATTTCTGGATGGTTTGCAAAGTCTATAACTTACCGGTAATTGAGTTTTGAAGAGCTCTCTAATTGTTTCCATTCTTCTTCTACATTGTAATTTTTGTTAAACTCTTAATTGCTATAAAGATTCTTAAGGTTTTCCGTTTTCTTGTAGAGTCTCTTTAACAGTATGGTGGTCATCCTGCAATGTGTTGCTTTTGTTACCCAATCGTTTATTCCTAGTTATGAGTTAACTCACACGGATTCTTCCAGGTATTCTCTTATGGATTCCGTGCAGTGAAAAGGTTTTTATCATTACTTATGTAATTAACCCTTTCTCAGAAATGAAGTCTTCTTACCAAGTTTGGCTTATCGGCTCCTTTTTTGAGCATATTTTTTTGAATAGCTATGATGATAAAATATTTTGTCTTTACCTCTCATGAATAGTAGTAGATGTTAACTAGTGCTCTCTTAAGAGACACAAATATTTTCACTGGCTATTCATAATACTAAAACTTCATCGTTCTGGGTTTGTATAAATTTTTGTTTTGTAACATTAATATATTGTTACAGTTTCAAAAGAAGGTTTTTAAAGATAGTTTTGGTACTGTCACTCCTATTCTTTAGGTATTTTAACCAAACTACGGTTCTTGATATGAATTTTCTTCAATATATAAATATATTGCTCGCATAGATACACATCATATTTTGTGTAAATTAAGTGCATTTTTGTTGTTTATTACATTAACAATTTGCATTCGATCAGGGGTTATATTTGTAAATATTTTATTACTATGTTTCATGTTAACCGAATATGAAGATTTTATTGTTGTCTTTATTATGAGGAATTTTATATTTTCTATTGGGTGTCTAGACCACCGACCCACTCTGTCCATGTTTAGTAAATAGGGACAGTGATGATTATTGGGTTGGGTTTTTTCCTATACCCATTACCAACAGCTCATTCTGAGTTATTTTGTATGACAATATTACTCGAGTTGAATTCTTTTTTTTCACAGTAATAATAATCTTTGATATTAATTTATCTTTTCTTATTACATTTCCTGGTAATAGCTTCTCATACATGCATCCTGTGAAATGGAATAATTTTCTACAGTAAAATGCAAGATACAGTTAGAGATATTACAACTAGCTAGTTTACTGTTGACATACATCTAATGTACTTTCCTTGTCATATATCTACTATACTCTTCTTGTAAATCATAGCTAAATATAAAGTATTTACAAGATTTAACTATGGAACCTACACAACTAGTTCACAAGATCTTGCCAGACTATGTGGAGTAATTTATATTTCATAACTTTCATTTCTAATAGAATGTAAAGTTACAATAGAAGATAGTTTGATAATTCTAGGGAGAAAAGTTCCAACAAAATATAATTTACTAAATTCTTTCCTTAGATTAAATAAAAGAAAACTTAAGAACACCAATTCTCTATGTCTAACCTTAGTAAACAAACATTCACTTATCTGGAAAATGTGTTTGGCTATGGTGTCCACCCAACCTTCAAGAGGGGCAATGACATCGTGCTCTTCCACCATGCTTCCACTGAAAAGTATAGGTTGATAGTAAATTTTCTGTTATGACCTCAGGACTCCAAGGCGAGTCAGTGCCATAAAACATCAGGACCTTGCTAAGTGATTTCCATTGGTCTCTACCAGCTCAGGAAAATCTTCACTCCTTCCTTAGCCCATGAACAAAACCCCTATTCCTCACTCGGATAAGTCTATTATCCCTAGAGGAGAAAGTAACTGTTCAAGTTGTCCAACCACCTTTTCAGTTCTTGGAAAAAAATTACCATCAGCCTTTTACTTTTTTTATGGAATTACTTTCCATGACTAATTTTATTAAAAGGAAAATAAATTTCCAGAAAAATAATAATTCTCTCAGTATTTTTTCCTTAAATAAATAATATAAGTCATTTAACTAGTTAACAAATAGTTAACAGTAAATGTAGTTGTCACAAGTTCTCCCCTGGAATTAACATCATCCTCGGTGTTTCACTCTAGCTCAAAAAAGAGTTCAGGGTAAGCCTCACACACAAATATTTGTTTTCCTCCCAAGTAGCCTCATTCAGGTCGAAGTCCTTCCACTGCACTTTAACCTGGTGATGACTCGCTTCCGGAGCATAATTTCACTCTGTTCAAGTATGTGTTGCTGCTCGATCATAAACTTGTCGTACGGATCTACCTACAAACAAAAAAATTTCTTATCAATTTATCATACAAAAATCATATTTTAAGTTAGTATTTTTAATTCTATCCTACCTATATATATTTCCAATGAATTACGTGCTTCAAATCATGCACATAATGCTTCAAAAGGGACACATGAAAGACATTGTGTACTTAGATGTTACTAGGTAAAGCCAGTCGATAGGCGTCAGGTCCTACCCTTTCCAAAATTTTGAAAGGTCCACAGAACCTGGGAGCCAACTTCGCAAAAAAGGTCCACCGCAATGTACTCCTCTTAGGTTTTATCCTCACATACACATGGTCTCCCACTTCGAATTCCTGATACGTCCTCTTCTTATATATGTGTATCATTTTTCGATCTTGTGCAGCCTTCAATTTTTTTCTTATCTTCTTTACTTCTGATTCCATGTCCGTCAATGTTTATGGTCTCAACATTAGTTTTGTTTCGAGGTTGCTCCAATTTATGGGTTTGCGACACTGCCTTCCATAGAGATCTTCGAAAGGACCCATTTTAAGGGACTCCTGATAACCATTGTTGTAAGAAAATTCAACCAGATGTAGGTAGTCTTCCCATTTGGTTGCGTGTTGCATCAAGTACATGCGGAAAATGTTTTACAACACTTGGTTTACTCTCTGTGTTTGACCTTCTGTTTGGAGATGATAAGATGTAATAAAGTTTATTTGCATCCCCAGAGTTGTAAACAGGGTCTTCCAAAATGCTGTTGTAAAATTTACATCCCTTTCTCGGATAACAGTCTTTGAAATGCCATGTAGCCTAAAAATTTCTCTTGTGAAAATGTCTGCTATCTATACAGTCTTATAAGTAGACTGCATAGGTATAAAATGTGCAGATTTACTTAATCTCTCAACTACCACCATGATGGAATCATTGTGCCTTTTCGACCACGTAAACCTGTAATGAAGTCCAGGGATATTACCTCCCACTTCCATTCAAGTATCGGTATGGGCTGCAACAATCCTACAGGATGTTGATGCTCCACCTTAACCAGTTGACACTCCAAACATTTACCTAAACATTCAACAATAGTTTTACACATAGCAGGTGAGAAATATACTTTTCTAATAGTTTTTAACATTTTCTAGTATCCTCGGAGACCCGCATAATTACTTCTATGGTATTCATCAATGATCAGCTCTTTTAGGTCCACACGGTTTGGTTCATACACCTTTCCTCTAAAGGTTAGCATTTGATCATTATTTACTCCATAATCAGAAGTACTTCTTTATTTTCTGGTCTCTTCCAATTGCTACGATAGCAATTGGTATTCTGGATCTTTCTGTGCTTCTTCTTTTACTTGATCTAAGAATTTATTTTCATGTTGATTTTAGTAAAGCTCATAGAAACAATGAAGATTTCGACTTAAAGCATCAACCACCTGAATTTTCTTACCTTTCACGTGCTGGATATCCATATCAAACTCACTTAGAAAGGCATTCCACCTTGCCTGTCTCGAGTTTAAATCAACTTGTTTGAAATAACTAGTCAAGTTGCTATCATCTATTTTTAACACAAACTTTTTACCCATCAAGTAGTGTCTACATACCCAGAGCACTTGTAGCACTACTGTTAACTCCAGATCATAGGCCAAATATCTTTGTTCGTGTTCCATCATATTTCTTAACTCATAAGCCACTACCCTTCCATCTTGAGATAAAACTACCCCAACACTCTCTTTGCTAGCATCTGTACAAACTTCAAATTCTTTGCTGGGGTCAGCTACCCTCAACACTGGTGAATTGGTTAGTAGCTGCTTCAGTCTCTCAAAACTATTCTGGCATGCAATAGTCCATTTAAAAAATTTTCCTTTTCTCTGCAAGAAGGTAAAGGGAAAGGAAATTATGGAAAATCCTTCGATAAACCTCTGATAGTACCCAACTATTCCCAGAAAGGATAGAATATTTGCCACATTTTGGGGTACTCACTATTCCATGATTGTATTGATTTTCTCTGGGTCCACAACAATCCCTTCTGCTGAAATGACATGGCCTAAGTACTGGATTTATGTTTTGAAGCTATCACACTTGCTGAACTTAGCATACAGTTGGTGTTTTCTTAACAGTTCTAGCACAATCCTTAAATTTTCTTTACGTTATTCCTGGTTTTTGGAATAGATTAAAATGTCATCTATGAATATAAGTACAAAATTATCCAGAAAAGGATGGAATATACCATGCATTAACCTCATAAAGGTTGTTGGTGCACCAATTAACCCAAAGGGTAACACCACAAATTCATAATGTCCATACCTAGTATGGAAAGCAGTCTTACAAATGTCTTCATCCTTGATTCAGATCTGGTGATATCTAGATCTTAAATCTATTTTTGAAAACATTGTGGCCCCCTTCACTTGATCAAATAGGTCATCAATCATTGGTAAGGGATATTTTTTTTTAACTGTTAACTTGTTGATTTGTCTATAATCCATACACATTCACATGATTCCATCCTTCTTCTTAACTAACAACACTTGTTCTCCCAAGGAGACACACTTAGATGAATATATCCCTTGTCCAGCAGTTCTTGTAACTTAATTTTTAATTCTGTTAATTTTGGAACACTGATTCTGTAAGGAGCCGTTGACACAGGTGATGCTCCCAGCATTAGCTCAATAGTAAATTCAATATCTCACCTTGGTGGTAATCCAGGAATATTTTCTGGAAAAACATCCATGAATTCTTGTACTACTCATATGTTTTCCATCATAGGTGATTTTTCCTTGGAATTAGCATATCCCACTTGAATAGAATATATCTGACATCCCTTCCTCATACATTTATGCATTTGGGATGCTGTGATTGGTCGTAGCTGTAGGGGCTTCTTGATTCCCTGAATTTCCTTAAGTGTTCCATCTCACATCCTGTAATATGTGATCTTTTCCCTGCAATCCACTAAGGTCCAATGTTTTTCTAGCCAATCCATCCCTAGCAAAACATCATAGGACCCTAATTGCAGTCTGTTCAAGTCCACATTCAACTGTTGTTCTGCAAATTCTAATGTATAGTTTGGAATTTTGGCAGCTACCTTTCCTTTTGCTCCTGTGGCTAGGTTTACCAGCCACGGGTTTCTAAATTTCCGCCCTTTTAATTCACAATTTTCTACTATTTTGGGACTAACATAACTTAGAATTTCACCTAGGTCTACCAAAATAGAAACATATTCAGACAAAAATTTACCTTCCAACTCAATCATTTTTGGTTGATAATCTGCCTGTCGATCCTCCAATGCCGTGTTGATACGAGGAATGTTTCGCACCACATTCCCTACTATAGAAGCCTCCTGCAAGTTTGTAACTGTGTCATTTCTTGCTCGATGTGGCTAGTTTTTATAATAGTGTGCCTTACCACACCCCCAACACTATAGATGTGACTTGGTCACCTGCCCTTGCTCAGGTTTTCTAGATGCCTCTGTAGGCTTCTCTTTTGCTGGCCAGCAGATTCTTTGATGATTTCTGCCAAATTTTTTACTGACACAACTTCGCACAGAATTATTAAAGTTATTTATTTTCCCTCCTTTAAAGTTTGAGATCCTTTTTTTTCCTTTTCTTGGCTGCCAATTTTTTCCAACCTCCTCTTTAGCCTTGGACAGTTGATAACACATTTGTGCCTTATGAATGGCTTCGTCCATGGTTCTAGGATCTAGAAATTCAATTCGCTCTTTCATATGTGTTGGCAAGCTGCTCGGAAATATTTTCACCTTAGCCTTTTCCTCTCGAAGGTATGAAAGATATCGTAACAGGGAGGTGAAATTGGTGATATACTCATCCATAGTCATCTATCCTAGCTTCAAGTCATGAAACTATTTAGCTTTCTCATAGTAGAAATGTTCTGTTAAATACTTGTCTTTAAAGTATTGCTGAAACGATTCCCAAGTAACATCTTGGTCCTCAATGTTGTGAACATTCTTTACTTCTTCCCACCACAGAGTGGCTCTCTCCCTTAACTTATATATGACCAATATGGCCTTCAGGTTGTTGTTGTACTCATACACCTAAAAATATTTGTTCATGTTAATCAACCATGCCTCTGCCACTTCCTCAGCTTCACCATAAAATTTTGGTGGTTTTGTTTTCTGAAAGTTCCCTTGAAGTTCCACTTTCTACTTCTTAACTTCTTGTTGATCTGACACATTTCCTGACTCTACTTCATTATAGTTTTTGTTTTTATTGTTTCACTGAGAAGGGCTTATTTTCACTCTTTTAGTGGTGTGTTCCCTTGTTTGTCGCTCATCACCTTCTTGCATTCCTGTATCAGCATTGGGGTGTTCCATTTCTTAGTTTTTCTTGTTTGAAAGGCTCTTGAGTATCTTTTCCTACTCTTGCATCAAGCGCTTGTTATCACCATGAACTCACACCATCTCTTCCTGTATTTTATGTATTTTAATTAACAATATGCTCATTTCATGTTGTTATTCCTGCACTATTCTACTTATTTGCTGGTGCTGATCGACACTCAGCTGAACCCACATCTTAGGGTTCACTACTGGTTTTGTTTGGGGTTCCCCGGTGTCCTCGGGTGGTTCTTCTGTTGTTCCCCTTCTCATAATGTTTCCTGTTATGCTTCTATTCTATGCATCAGTATACACATAGCGTAAATTCTTAGTTGACCCTTAGGGTCCCAGTGTGTGAATGCTGCTCTGATATCATTTGTAACACTTATTTACCAAAAAAAATAAAAAAAATTACCCATGAATAATACTATTCCTACCATGTGCGAAATTTTAGAATCGTAGAAAAGGATTTTTCCATAAATATTACTGTTATATATATATATATATATATATATATATATATATTAGTTAATACATTTTAAATGTCCCATCTCATAAACGTAAGTATCATATTCCATAGTTTTATGTCTCTTGGAATACATAACCCAATGTCTTTTTGGATAATCATATAGTGTACTAACGTTAAATATTTGCGTTCAATGTCCGACTCTCCTACCTGTAGAAATTTGCTGAATAATGATCAATTATTCATCGAGACTATCCTGATCACATATCAATTCGAATTCATATGCAACACATAATCTCTTCCACTCAGATCATCACACATGCGCAAATAAAACAAGCGATAACACATCAATTCATCATACACGTTAACACAGTATGTATGGGGAAATCTTATAGCTGAAAACCCCGCAGCTATTGTGTATATTATAATGGAGAAATCATGTAACAAACTCAGTACAATACTCCTCACAAGTACTCAGTACCATCTCATGAAGTTACATACAAACTAGCTTGATTTTGAACAGGTTACTGGTTCAAAACTCACCACTAATTGCCTTGCCTCTATTGCGCAATCATGGCCTGTCTAAATAGAGATCCAAGGTTCAAATCTCCTTGGTTTGACAGCGCAATCATCATGGGAAATTCCTCCAAGTGTGGTGCAAATCTCATGCACAACTGATGTCGCCACTGATAGCTAACTCCACCCTTTCATCTACCTCTTTCACTGGTCTCCACTGAACTGTCCATGCACTGTAGTGAATTGATGTGTTCTTGAGTTGAATAATGAGTTACTAATTAATGAATTAAATAATATTTAATTCACTCCACTCATTACTAGTTGATTAGTTAGTTAAACTAATCTCAACTAGTTCAACTAAGTTAAACCGAACACAACTCCACCAACTGTCTCATCAACTCCACCAAACTTCTGCCACTGAAGTCCTAACTGAAGTCAACCATGCATGAGCTCACCAAACCCCTAGGAATAGCGTAATTTCTCTGTCAGATGCATGAGCCACTTCTGTAGCTCGAACTGAAGTGCTCCAAGAGAGTAAACTGAAGTTTAGAGTCCAAATATTATTAAGGGTAAATAATATTTGACTTCCCTATTTTTAGGATAGGCAGCCTAAATATAGACTTCGACCTATAGGTCAAAAAATAGAGGTCCATCTATTTTTACCAACATGACCAATACTCCAAGAATAACATACTGCAACCCCTGGACCATGCTCTATATGTCTAAAAATAGACATAGTCTAAAAATAGACTTTGCGCCAGAATTTGCCTGCGGGCCCACTTAGTGAAGGCGACTTCATTTCACTAAGCTCCATCATCTTGATGCATTTTCAACACTCCCTCTCAGCAAGATATGGATTATCTTCAACCCCTATCCTGCCTCTGTGGAATTCGAACTTGCTCCTGGTGAGCGCCTTCGTCAGGATGTTGGCATCCTGATCCTCCGTGGGAACATATGAAAGCATCATGATTCTCCGCTGAACACAATCTCTGATATGATGGTACCTGATGTCGATGTGTTTGGATGTATCATGAAATACTGGATTAGCCGAGAGTTTAATGCAACTCTGGTTATCACAGTAAATCACTGTAGGCTCCAAATGCAACCCGAACAATCCAACGAGGATTTTCCTCATCCAAATAGCCTCGCATGCAGCCAAGCTAGCTGCCATGTACTCGGCCTCTGCTGAACTGAGTGCCACGGATCTCTGCTTCCTGCTGTACCAGGAAACTGTTGTCGACCCAATGCTGAAAACTCCTCCAGATGTGCTCTTCTCTATCCGTTGGCCCCCCGCCCACCGCCGTACTGCCAGTTTAAAGCCATTTCTCCATCCTCCCCGTTCTATACCTGATAGACCATATCCCGATGTGCCTCTAATATAGCGCACATACGTTTTCTCGCTTCCAAAGATCTTGGTAGGCTTAACCATAGCTTGCGGAAGCCGGTTAACTACACCCGCATACATCGGGTCGTGTATCGACCTCGCATACATAAGCGACCCCACCAACTCGTTGATGGGGACAAAGTGGGCATCCACTACCTCCGCTGCAGTAGCATCCTACTTCCTCCAACCACCAGGAAGAGGAGTGTCAACAGGCTTGCAGCCTTACATGTTGAACCTCTCCAGAATCTCCCGGGCATACTTGCCCTGAGAAACAAACAGTCCTCCGCTGCGCTGCCAAATCTCCAATCCCAGGAAATAATGAAGGATGCCGAAGTCCTTCATCTCAAACTCTCGTGCAAGATCCTCCTTGCATGAAAGTATCAACTGCTCATCGCTAGTCAAAATTAGATCATCTACATACAGTACGATGATCAACAGCTTCCCCTCCACCACAATCTGGTACAGGTTTGGATCCGCCTCACTCTTGGAGAATCCAAGCCCGGTGAAGTAGCCGTCTATCCGAGTGTACCAAGCACGAGGTGCTTGCTTCAGCCCATACAGTGCTCTCTTGAGTCGGCACACATGCGACTCACTGCTGAAGATCTCAAAACCTCCAGGCTGCTCTATGTACACCTCCTCCTCAATAACTCCATTGAGGAACGCAGTCTTCACATCCATCTGATGAATGTGCCACCCCATCTGCGCTGAGAGAGCAAGGATCGTCCGTATGGAAGAGTACCTTGCGACAGGTGCAAAAGTCTCCTCATAGTCAATCCCCTCGATCCGTGAGAAGCCACGGGCGACAAATCTCGCCTTGTACTTCTCCACACTCCCGTCAGCCGCCTGCTTCACCTTGTAGATCCATCGCGAACCTACAACTGATTTCCCAACCGGTCTTGGGACAATCTCCCATGCACTGTTCCCGATGATCGAATCATATTCTTCGATCATGGCATCAACCCATGCGGGTTCCTCCACAGCTTCCTCAAAAGAGGATGGCTCTGTCACAACACATTGACTCATAAGAGCCATGTATCCAGTGTACCGATCCGGTGACTGTCTCTGTCTGCGCTGTGCTGTAGGTGGTCCCACAACCTTCTCTGCATCCCGAGCCAGTCGCTCAGCTTCTGTAGTGCGCATGCGTCCTCTGATGGTTGGCGCTGCCTGGGTGGTTTCTTCCACCTCCTGAACCTCCTCTTGTGGCTGATCCACATCCGGAAGCTCCTCCTTAGGAACTAACAGCTCCTCATCTGCATGCAAGTGTAGCTCCCTCTCAAGCGAACACTGCATGGCTTTCTCCTCCCGAAATTTTATATCCCGTCGCACAACAGTCTTGCGACTGTCTGACAAATACACCCGATAGTTGTGAGGTGTATCAGTGTACCCCACAAATATTCCAACCTCAGCAGTTGGATCCAGCTTCCTTCTCGCATCCTTCGTCACATGCATGTAGAAAGGAGAACCAAAAATCCGCAAATGGGAAATATCAGGCCTCTTGCCAGAATAAGCCTCCTCTGGTGTACTCATGCCAAGAACCTTGTGAGGACAACAGTTCTGCACATACACTGCTGTATTGCATGCCTCAGCCCACAAGTGAAGGGGTAGGCCCTGATCATGCAACATCGCCCGTGCAGCACCCACGATCGTTCTGTTCTTCCGCTCAGCCACCCCGTTCTGCTGTGGGTTATGGGGTGCGATGAGCTCTCTCCGAAGCCCTTCTGCGCTGCAGAACTCCTTGAATTCAGCCGAGATGAATTCACCACCGTTATCACTCCTTAGAGCAATCACCTTCTTCCCCGACTCCTTCTCGACCAGTGCTTTAAACTCACATAACTTCGCGAATGTATCGCTCTTCTTCGACATGAAGAAGATCCAGCACTTTCGAGAGAAATCATCAACAAAGATCACATAATACTTGTGCTTTTCTGTCGAAGCAACTGAGAAAGGACCACACACGTCTGTGTGAACTCTCTCAAGGATCGTCGTGGCACGAATATCCTTCTCGTGAAAGGTGGCTTTCACATACTTCCCTAAGGTACACCCCTTGCACTGATCTGACTGCGCAAGAGTGCCCTTAGGAAGCCCAGTAGAAATCTACTGCAGGATCTTCAAAGCTCCATGGTGAAGGTGGCCCAACCTCCTGTGCCACAGTTCGCCCTCATCATCCCAGCTCACCACTTCTCCCGCCTTGCATGCCATTGCTGCATAGCCATCTACCTGCAACTGATAAAGGTTCTTGGTTCGAACCCCTATCTTCCGGGTCTCTCCAGTAGTCTTACTGTGCAGGAAGGATTTTCCTTCGCTGAAGAACACATCATACCCCTTATCCTCCAACATCACCACAGAGATCAAGTTCTTCTTCAATCCAGGTACATGCATGACATCCCTCAATACAAAGGGTTTACCAGACTCCCTCTAAAAGGATATGGTACCGATACTAGTCGCACTGTATCTACCATCATCGCCCATCTCGATGTGCACACCCAAATCTTTGTCCTCTAGATATGAGAACAACTCCAGACTTAGTCATATGAAATGATCTGTAGCTATCCAAGAACCATGAATCCCATCACACTTGAAACCAAGCATGCGATCAGTAAAAAGTCAAGCTAGAACTGTGAAGCCAAAGCCTCTCCATCTGCAGATCTTCCCGCTTGCTTGTTTTTCTTCTTCTTTGGACAATTTGTAGCATAATGTCTGTGATCATGACAGTGAAAACACTTCACTTTCTCCATATCCTACTTCTTGCCCTTTGCACCGAAATGAGAAGTTTTCTTTCCCTTCCCCTTCTTTGCTTTGGCAACCAAAGCGTAATTTTCTTCATCAGCTCCCTTTGATGAAGATCCATCCTGAGTAGTCCTCCTTATCTCCTCCTTCATGAGATCCGCCCAAAGGCGCTCCCATCCTGGCAGTTTCTCCCGACCATTGACACTATCTTGATATGAGTGCCAAGCCTTCGGAAGACGAAGGAGAGCAGATTTGACCTGTGTCTATGTCTTCGACGGTCACCCCCACTTCCCAGCTCATATCTTCATTGAGTGAATTTAGTGAGGTATTTGGCGATATGGCACTTTCTCCATCTTGATGTTTACGAGCTTATCTTTGGTGAGCACCGGCTTCCTTTGGTAGCTCTTGCTGGAATAGACCCGTCAAAGCTTTCCACATTAAATATGGAGAAGCCTTTCCATGCAGGCTGGATACAATATGATCCTTGACGCCCTCCAACGGGATCCTTCGACACTTCGCCATCTTCTTTTGCCATGCTTCGACTTCAGCAGGATCAGTGGGCTTTTGGACATCCGTATCTACGAACTCCTTCAGACCATTATCTTCTAATACTGCCTCCATGCGATCCTTCCATACAACATAATTCGAACTGCCTTCAAGAGCATATTCGAGTCGCAAACCGTTGAAAGACATTTTCAACACTGGCACCAAGAAAACAAAACTGCTGCAAAATTTCGAATTCCACCTCAAAGCTTAGCCGCTCTAGATCTGTGAGAACAAATTATTTCTAGCACAGAGATTGACTGCAAGGGGCATTTACCAAACCTTTCTCTTTCCGAAGAAAGATGAATCTGGAGGCTACCTGGCCCGCATGCAGACTCTGTCTACCGAAATAAGTTTGTAATCATTGTGATGATCAATCTCTGCTTCAATAGCTCCGATACCATGTAGAAATTTGCTGAATAATGATCAATTATTCACCGAGACTATCCTGATCACATACAATTCGAATTTATATGCAACACATAATCTCTTCCACTCAGATCATCACACATGCAGAAATAAAATCAAGCGATAACACATCAAATCATCATACACATTAACACAATATGTATGGGGAAAGCTTATATTTGAAAACCCCGCAGCTATTATGTATATTATAATGGAGAAATCATGTAACAAACTCAGTACAATACTCCTCACAAGTACTCAGTACTTTCTCATGAAGTTACACACAAACTAGCTCAGTTTTGAACAGGTTACTGGTTCAAAACTCACCACTAATTTCCTTGACTCTATTGCGCAATCCAGACCTATCTAAATAGAGATCCAACGTTCTAATCTCCTTGGATTGACAGCGCAATCATCATGGGAAATTCCTCCAAGTGTGGTGCAAATCTCATGCACAACTGATGTCGCCACTGATAGCTAACTCCACCTTTTCATCTACCTCTTTCACTGGTCTCCACTGAACTGATCATGCACTGTAGTGAACTGATGTGTTCTTGAGTTGAATAATGAGTTACTAATTAATGAATTAAATAATATTTAATTCACTCCACTCATTACTAGTTGATTAGCTAGTTAAACTAATCTCAACTACCCCGGATGCGGGTGCTAATGCAGTTAATGAGGGTGATAGGACGCAAGGCAGTCGGACGGGAGGCCACATGCCATCCCTCATGGCGGCATTGAGACCACCTGCCCGTAGTTAATACTCCACCGCATGCTCTTTATGGCATTTGATATGGAGGCGATTCTCACTATTGCAGGGGATGTTTGAGGCAGCCTCGACTACCGCAACAACATTTCACATAAGATTTGCAAGCCTGGTCATTCAATGCGGCGTTCTGAGGGTTGCAGGAAAGGAATTTTAAATGCCATGGCTCCGCTAGTTCCCCAGCCGATGAATTCGCAATGTAATTCGGTTCTGGACAGAGCTAGAGAGCGCACCACCACTGGGAAGCGCAGCTGTCTAACCTGTTGCTTGCAGCCCGATGACAGCATTCACATTTCTATAGCTGGCTCTTGTTTGTCTGCTACGGTGGTTCTGGGCATTCCACCCGCAACGTGCCCTGTCAACACTCAGTCGCTTCAGAGCTCCAATCCGGTTACAGCTGCTAATATGCCAAGGCTTCGGCAGAGGATGAGGTGCAGGAGGGGGTCGTCTCATTCTGCCAAAAGGTATTCTCCTTCCTTATCTTCTTCCCCATCTGACACCTCTGCTCCTTCTGGCAGCCTCCCCCGCCTCTTCCGTGGTCGCTTGCTCCACTCAGGCCACAGGCTTGACTCGCCTTCAGGTGATGCGCTGCCTGCTCAGTCGCATACGACCCTCTTCTCGTTCGATTGTGCTCTCAATAGACCACGCGTAACTGTGGCCATCTCGGTGGTCTTCTTGGAGGAGCCCATGCCGGAGAATCCACCGGAAGAGCAAGCTCCAGTCGATAGCGCTCATTTGGACACGGTGCAGCAGGACACGAGGGGTCAGCCTGAGGTAACCAGGGCGTCTTTGCAGGATGACTCAGTTCATGTTCAGGCAACTATCACTGAATCTCCCACTGCTGTCCACCACAATGTTGATTTCTCCCATGCTCAAAGCGAACCAGAAGATTTCGGATGCAGGATCGAGGAGGTTGCTCCTGATGAGTAATCCGACCCTCCTTTCTTGTCTCTTTTGTTTTTTCTCGGCCCTCTCTGAGGGAGTGTTTTGCTGTTTCAATGTTTCTTTCAACTCTGGTCCAATTTTTGTCAAAGACCAATTTCAGTATTTACATCGGTCTAGTCTTGTTATGGTCCAGTGTTATAGCTATGCTTCTAGTTTCAAGTCAAATATTTTCCAGCTCGATCCCCTGCATGGGATTTCTTCTGTTTTGGGTTTTTCAAGCTGGTTTCCCTTCCAGGGCAGCCAAAATCTAGTCACTGTCAGCTCAAATTGCCTCTTCGTAGGCACAGTTACGGCCTAGGCTAGATGTACTATATTTTTCACTGTTAATAGATTACTCTAACTTAGAAAAAAAAAAAACTAATCTCAACTAGTTCAACTAAGTTAAACCAAACACAACTCCCTCCTTTTTTGTGTCTCATTAACTCCTGGAAAGCACGCCTTCAGATTTCTATTGCGTCAACCATGCATGATGCCATCAAACCCTAGGAATAGCATAATTCCTCTGTCAGATGCATGAGCCACTTCCAAGGCTCGAACTGAAGTGCTCCAAGAGAGTAAACTGAAGTTTATAGTCCAAATATTATTAAGGGTAAATAATATTTGACTTCCCTATTTTTAGGATAGGCATTCTAAATATAGACTTCGACCTATAGGTCAAAAAATAGAGGTCCATATATTTTTACCAACATGACCAATATTCCAAGAATAACATACTGCAATCCCTAGACCATGCTCCATATGTCTAAAAATAGACTTTGCGCCAGAATTTTCCTACGGGCCCACTTAGTGAAGGCGACTTCATTTCACTAAGCTCCATCATCTTGCTGCATTTTCAACACAACCTTTGGAATTTTATGATTCTGATCTTATGATCGTATGTCATATCTATACATTTAAGTAAGGGGTATCGTGGACTCTCAAATTTATTGGCTAAGGGATGGCTCGTACTGCACCATTCAATGTTCTTAGTTTTATCATGTACTCCCTTTTACAGTTGGCGATTGACGAAGATCTCATGCGAGATTCAAGGCCACCCGCCCTCATCCCCACTGCCTGTCTTCTTGGATATCTATGGTCGATTCCTCCAAGTGGGAAAAACTTGTTTATCCTCATGAAACCCTAGCTGGCCCTTCATTTGTTTTGGATTTCACTTCTCCAGTTTTATTCCACTGTTTCCTACAGAGCATCATTCTTACCGCAGTGATAATGATGTTTTGTGCTCTAGCTGTGGGTTGAAATTGCTTCGTAGCAATGGTGAATCCCCATTGGTGAACATGTTCATCGTTTTGCAGAAGAGGAGGCGTCTCGGTACTACGTCCCCTGTTTCTACCTGGTACTCATAATTCTTGTTGATGTTCGAACCCCGACGCTATTCACGAAGGGTTCCCTTCTTCACAAACCAAGTAAAAACACCGAATTCGTTGTGTTAGTTCTTGTTTTTCCTTACTGGACATTTCCGCTGTTACCATTAATGAATTTGTAACTTTAAATTGTTCTGTTAATTCCAACTTCTCATTTATGGATGGTTTTCGGAGTCTATAGCTTACCGGTAATTGAGTTTTTAAGAGCTCTGTAATTTTTATGTTCTTCTTCTGCATTGTAATTTTCGTTAAACTCTTAATTTCTATACAAATTATTAAGGTTTTCTGATTTCTTGCAGGTGAATTTCTTTAACAATATGGAGGTCATCCTGCAATGTGTTTCTTTCATTACCCACTGGTTTATTCCTAGTTCTGAGTTAACTCGCACGGCTTCTTCTAGGTATTCTCTTATGGGTTCTGTGCAGTGGAATTTTTTTTATCATTACTTATGTAATTAACCATTTCTCGAGAATGAATTATTCTTACCAATTTTGGCTTATCGGCTCCTCTGTTTAACATATTTTTCTGAATAACTATGATGATAAACTATTCTATCTTTCCCTCTCATGAAGACCTTTAGATGTTAACTAGTGTTCTCTTAAGAGACACAGATATTTTCACTAGCTATTGATAATACCAAAACTTCATCGTTCTCAGTTTGTATAATTTTTGGTTGTATAACATTAATATATTGCTACAGTTTGAAAAGAAGGTTTTTTTAAGACAGTTTTGGTACTGTCAATCCTACTCCTTAGGTTTGATAACCAAACTACGGTTCTTGATATGCATTTTCTTCAATATATAAATAAATTGCTCACATAGATACGATTCAGATTTTTTGTAAATTAAACCCATTTTCGTTGTTTATTACATCATCAATTTGAATTTGGTCAAGGGTTATATTTGTAAAGGTTTTGTTACTATATTTGTTGTTATATGAATATTTTACTCTTTTCTTTACTATGAGGAATTTTATATTTTCTATTGGGTGTCTGGACCACCGACCCACTTCGTTCGTGTTTAGTTAATGGTGATAGTGATGAGTACTCGGTTGGGTTTTTTCCTGTACCTAGTACCAATAGCTCATTCTGACTTAGTTTATAAGACAGTATTACTCAAGTTGAATTCTTTTTTTTTCACAGTAATAATAATGTTATATAGTCATTTATATCTTCTTATTACATTTCCTAGTAATAGCTTCTGATACATGCATCCTATGAAATGGAACAGTTTTCTACAGTAAAATGCATCCTATGAAATGGAACAATTTTCTAGAGTAAAATGCAAGATACAGTTAGAGATATTAAAGCTAGTTAGATTACTCTTGACATACATCTAATGTACTTTCCTTGTAATATATCTACTATACTTTCATTGTAACATACAACTAAATATAAAGTATTTACATGATTTAACTATGGAACCTACAGAATTAGTTCACAAGATCTTGCAGAGTTGCAGAGTAATTTATATTTCATAAATTTCATTTCTAATAGAAATTAAATTTCCAAGAGAAGATAGTTTGATAAGTCTAGAAAGAAAAGTTCCAACACAATATAATTTACTAAAGTATTTCCCTAGATTAAATACCATAAAACGTAAGAACAACAATAAATCACTTATCTGGAAAATGTGTTTGGATGTGGTGTCCACCCAAACTTCAAGAGAGGCAATGACGTCCTTCTCTTCCCCCATGCTTCCACTGAAAAGTATAGGTTGACAATAGATGTTCTGCTCTAACCTCAGGACTCCAAGTCTAGTCAATGCCGGAAAACGTCAGGACCTTGCTGAGTGATTTCCACTGGTCTCTACCATCTCAGGAAAATATTCACTCCTTCCTTAACCAATGAACGAAACCCTTATTCCTCAGTGGGATAACTCTCTTATCCCCATAGAAGGAGGTAACTATTCAAACTGTCCAACCACCTTTTTAGTTCTTGGAAAACATTTACCATCAACCTTTTACATTTTTTATGGAATTAATTTCCGTAACTAATTTTATTAAAATTAAAATAACTTTCGAGCAAAATGATAATCGTCTCAATCTTTTTTCCTTAAATAAATAATAAAAACCATTTAACTAGTTAACGAATAGTTAAGAGTAAATGAAGATATCACAATACCATAGGTCAATACCATGAAGTAATTTTTATTTTGAAGTTATTTTTTCATTATTCCATGCGAAAAACCATGGGTTGTCAAATCCTATAGCCACTAAACACAAATAGTAAATTGACAATTTTAATGCCATTTCATTTTAATTATTATTATTTCATTTTATTTTATTACGCCGTAAGGCGTTATTATTTGAAAACAACTTTCCTAGCTGCTACTCTGTCTGTGTTTGGGCCATTGGATGAAATGTTAGAAGATTGAAATGTTTTAGACCATTAGATCCAATAACTCCTTCAACCTAACTAACTAACTGCATTAATAATAACTTCCATCTTGCTATAAAATAATTCCTTCCATCTTGCTATAAAATAAGTAGACGCATATCAGCCCCGCGTTCACGTTGAATACTTTGTGCGTTGAAGACTCGGTGTTGTTCCACATGGCTGAGACCACCTGGCACCAATATCACAGGGCCTTGTCCTACCTGGTAGATTTGAAAGCTGACGTCCAAAAAGATGTTAAGCTTTGCAAGTTTGAAACCTCCTATCTACGGTTTTCGTATAGGCCAGGTGAAATTTTGTAACAGTGAGGTGCATATCGATTGGTTCAGGAATGGAGATAAGGTTTTGCAGTGCTTGGTAACAATGGAATGAAGGTGTAACTACTCAGATGGTGTCTGATCTGTTTAATATAGTTGGAATTGTGTATTTTGGCATTGCTTGTAATGCAAACAATTCTCTTTCAATAGGGGATGTAACAGTCTCCAAATATGTTGCCCATACTGGAATCTGGGAGTGGCTGGTAAACTTATTTCTAATTGCATCTTCTCAGTCATTCACATTCCAGTCATTTTAAGAATTATAAATTGTACCATATCTCTTTGGAATTAAACAGTGTAGGAAGGTTATTAATGGGAAAGTAGTCAGATATTTTGTAGATGAAAATGTCAATCATATTAGGAGTTAATGTGGTTTATCTTTAAATGAGGATAAATCACATTATCTGGTTGAAACGTAGATCTAATTATAATGATGTGATTAATCCTAAAGACATTTTCATCTACATTATGGATCACAGAAATCTTAAATAAAAAATAGTTAAACATTTAAAAAAATGTGAAGCAATTTCAAAATTCTATTATATTTACAGAAATTAGAGGACACAGAGGAGGCGGTCAGTGTGGGAAGGTTACTAATAGGGGCCTATAATGTACCCCAAGTAAAGAAAATTAATCATCTGGGAAAGATATCGTACCAACCCGAGGAGTTTTACAGTGAATCAGGGAAACCCAATGTGCCCAAAAACTTACTTTGGCCCAAAACGAGCTCACAGTGGTTTGAACTTACAAGAAAATTTGAGGTGAACCTTATACCTCTGCCTCTTCTGTTCATTTTTTTACACAGTGAGGTACACATCTTTAGTTCATATGCCATTCTTAACACCTAATACATGCTTTTGTATATAGGGAATTAAATTTTCATCATGTGTGAACTCAACTGTTTGCCTTTCAAGGCTAGCTAGAATGGTTGTTGGGCTGAGGGCCTCCACTGCAAATATTTTTATTGACAATGGTCCTTATATAGAGTTTCTTTTCAATCATTTTCAAGTGGCTTCTGTGGATGAAGATAGTGCAGTAGTAGTTCTAGTACATTGATCAGTCTATAAAACAAATTCCCATCTGAAGCCCTGAGTAGGCTTTGATGATGTTTGTTTAAGGTTCTCTTCTTGCATTCTGGTTGATTGGATAATATCTACATGTTGAATTTTTAGATTTGAGTTTGGTGAATTGATAAATGTTATATATACTGATATTTTTCTGGATATTTGCAGAACTGTCTGTCAAACAAACTGAATGTCATTGTTTTCAGAGGGATGTCTAATTTGGCTGGATCGCAACAAGGGAAGAATTCGATTGCTATTTTTGGGCCCTTGGTAGCTACGAACGTTATCAAAGCTACACTGGAGTTCATTAAGAGATTGCCCAAATCTGCTCTTGTTACATAATCACACAAACTCTGAGAATTCAATACAGCAGAGTAAATGCCACTGCATGCTCTATACTCTGTAGCACAATAAATCTTGTTTATTTTGATGTCACGTTGGAAATCTCACTTACACATTGGATTGAGTTGGTCTTCCTTTAAGGTTGTAGTGAGAAAATAATTCACTACTAGGAGCTAAGGGTTTCACAGCCCAAGCGGACGATAAGTATTATTTTGGATGCTTAATTAATCTCAAATCAAATACTGTATCCCAATCACAAATGGTATGGCATATAGTGCAATATGAATATTCATGTTCAAAGTTGATTTCCATTGTTTAATTATACCCTACAATGTGCAACATGTTGTACTCCCTCCCTATCTTTGATTTAATGAACTATAGAGAAATGCAAAGTTGCAAAAGCCTTTTTTCCGAATAAATGTAATGGTATGATACTCCCATTGGCTCCAAGTTAGCTTGGCTTCCATGGCTAAAGTGTGTCTTGAGAGGGAAGTTTAAAAGAACAATCCAAGGATTTACAATGAACCCGTGAAGGAACTGCCAAAGAAAGAGCATGTAGCTTATTGCACGGTTAAGAGCCATTCCAGTAAAAGGTATGCAGTTCATTGTAGAGCAATCCCTTCACTATTCAATGATTAAACCTTTGGAAACTCAAATATTAGGAAGGTTCGAACCCTCATGGCCCCTGTTGTGAAGAATTTAATTGATTAGCAGCCCTGTAGTTCATGAAATTTAATTGACTACGGTTTTCCTGGGCTTTAACTTAATTTTAGTATTTTATGCAAATATTAAGTGTTTGAGGAGCCATCCATGGCTTTATTTCATGTTCTAAATAAATTATAGTGTTTTATAAAAAATAAAAAAAAAGACTCCAATGGCCAGATTAACACTTTATAATGTATCATATCTGATGACTAAACAATAAATTGCCGAACATACAAATGAATTTTCTTATATAGCCACATGATACCTAAACGTAACTTAGCAACACATGGCAGCCATCCTACTTTTCTTATTTAACTATTCCATTCTCTATAATACCACCATTATAGTTACATTACTTGAGAACATAACCAAAAAGAAAAAAAAAGAAAAAAAAAAACAATTACAGCCACAATGGGGTTGGGATGTGGCGTTATCAGTCTCCCTATTGCTCATGCTTTCTTCAACAATCTCTTTCTCCAAATTCCTTCGAATGTTTTTCATCACACGCCCTGAGCCCGTTCGGGGAAATGTAGTTCTCGTCACAGGATCATGATCGGGTATAGGCCAGGTGAAATTTTGTAACAGTGAGGTGCATATCATATATGGTTTTAGGTCTGTTTAGAGGCATCAGGAATTTCATGGGTTTGGGTTCGTTAATTATCTGTATTTTTTAAACGATATCTCTAATGCATTTTTCATATTTCAAACGATATCTGTAATGCATTTTTCATATTTCATAACTACATTGATCTGTGAAGTATTTTTTTAGAGTGTAACCAGGAACTTTATGACTACATTGATTTTTGAAAATTTTCTTCTGGGAGTATAATGAACAAGTCATGTTAAATAGTTACAGGGCATTTAACAACGGTTTAATTATCTGGAATTTTTAAATGATATCTGTAATGCATTTTTCATATTTCATAACTACATTGATCTGTGAAGTATTTTTTTTGGAGTGTAATGAGGAACTTTGTGACTACATTGATCTTTGAAAGTTTTCTTCTGAAAATATAAAGAGCAGGTAATTCTCCCACGCCATGTTAAATACTTACAGGGCATTTAACAACTGTGGATATCCATATGCATTTGAACCCAAGCTCTCAAAAACACCAAATTGATATATCTCAAAGAAATAAAAATGTACCCAGATCAATTCCATTTGATCCTAATGCCCTATTTTTTTATAAATGCCAAATACATTCCTGTTTGATGTATGTAGAGAATGAACACATGCATTTTATTGAGTGTTGGCAAAGGAAGAGTTCTTGAATTGTATCAAAAAAAAAAGTTAATTAGCAGTGGTAGTTTATTAAAATCATGTGAAACTAAAATTTATATAGGTGCAATTGATTGGGAGAATGCCAAGTTTCTCTTCTGGGAAATTTCCTAATCCTCAGAGGATTACCATAATTGTGGATGGAAAATCTATGAGAAGAATGATAAATTTTAAGAATGGTTTATTTTGTATATGTAAGTGAAGATGAAGTGAAGATGAGATGCTTTTACATAATTAACATCATCATTCCAAGAAGATATGTTTTTACATAATTAACATCATTATTCTAAGAAGATAAGAAATTTAATAATCCACTAACATAATTAACATCATTATTCCAAGTAATTCACAACATAATTAACATCATTATTTCAATAATCCACTAACATAATTAGATAAGAAGTTTTGTCTGAAATATTCCTATGAAAAATGATTTGAAATATTCCACTTGATATGTTTCATGAAAAATAATGCAACATAATTAACATCATTATTATGAGAAGATAGGAAGTTTTGTCTGAAATATTCCAATGAAAAATGATTTTAAATATTCCACTTGATATTTTTCATGAAAAATGATGCAACATAATTAACATATTTTTCATGAAAAATTATGTAACATAATTAACATCATTATTTCAAGAACATAGGAAGTTGTGTCTCAAATATTCTACTCGATATTTGCCATGGAAAATGATGCAAAATGATGCATAACAGACTAGAAAATATACATCATTATTCCAAGAAGATAGGGAGTAAATATACATCATTATTCTAAGAAGATAGGAATTTGTGTCTGAAATATTCATATATTCATGATGCATAACATAGTAGAAAATATACATCATTATACATCATCATTCCAAGAAGATAGGAGACAATAAGAAGTTGTGACTGAAATATTCAACTTGATATACCATCATGAATTCATGATGCATAACACATAACAGAGTAGAAACTACAAACCATTATTCCAAGAAGATAGGAAGTAAATATACATCAATTCCAAGAAGATAGGAAGTTTTGAAATATTCAACTTGATATATCATTATGAAATATGCATTATTATTCCAAGAAGATAGGAAGAAAATATACATAATTATTCCAAGATAAAAAGTAAATATACATCATTATTCCAAGAACATAGGAATATTCTATAGGAAGTTTATTGAACTTCCTATATCATCATGAAATATACATCATTATTTATAGGAAGCAAATATACATCATTATTCCAAGAAGATAGGAATATTCTATAAGTAGTTTATTCAATTTAATATATCATTATGAAATATACATCATTATTTATAAGTTGAAATTGGGTGTTTCTTTGTTTTTCTTTCTCATAATGGGATTCAAAATTAAATTCCCTATCTTACTAACTCTTTGAGCTCGATCAGTTACAATATTTAAGTAGCTAAAAATCTGTATATGAGTTACTTCTTTATCTGCAGCAAATTATAATAGCACTCCCAAGGGATTTACGAACATTATACATTCTATATATATATCCAATGACTATAAAACATAAATATAAGGCAACATCAAATCAATTACAGTTGCTTTCTTTCTAGCTTCTTCCTTACGACGTTTCCTTTGCAACATTAGGTGTCATTTTATTTTATATATACATATATTATTATATGATAACACCATGGGAAAAATCATAGGTTCTCAAAATCTAGACAAAGAAATGAGGAATGATAATTTGAATATTTTGTTTTAATTATTAATTTTATTTTCTATTTTATTTTATTTATTTTGTGTTATTTTAATTTTTTTTTATTAAACTTGACACAATGTATCAATAGGGGTTTGACAATGATTAAGTTCCATTTGAGTTCAATTTTTTTCCTTTTTATGAAGTTAGCCATTACGTTTGTCTATATATACATATATTAATTTAAAATGAATTATAAGATAAAATAGTAAGAAATCATTATCACTAAACATCAAAAATGCTATCACTTACATGGAAATTGCAAATATTATGGTTGTGAGGTTAGATAAACCTCATAATTTTTTTTAAGGTTAGCAAAATTTGAACTTCAAGGTCCTTGTGACATAGATTTGACGTAATCAAAAATTTATAGAATAGGGAAGGAAAGGACATTACATCATCTATTATATTAAAATAAAATAAAAAACACAAAATTCTTGATGGTACTATGGTAGAGATGCTATAATCTCTTTTTAACATTTCAACTTGATCAAAATAATCCAGAAATAAAATTATAATTATAAATATAATTTTAATTAATTAACATCTTAGATGGATCCACTTTAAAAGAGGTGTGTATCTCAAGATGTTTGATCTCTCTAGACTTGAGGTAGATGTAGAGTTTACCGTGTTAGATCCATATTGATTCACTTTGAGAGAGGTGTGTATCTCAAGATTTTTTATCTCTCTACACTTAAGGTAGATGTAGAGTTTACCATGTTAGATCCATATTAACTCTCAATCTACTAAGGGCAGATAGATCAAGTCTCTTTCCACTTTAAAAGAGGTTTTTATCTCAAGTAGATCTATAGTTAAAATGGATCTAGGCTAGTTTTAAAAGCAATATAATTTTAGTTTTTATTTCATCTCTAAAATATAATTAAGTGTTAATATTTTGTTTACTAAACACTAAAATTATAAATTAATATAAATTATAATATATTAATAATAATTTATGTTGAAAATTAAAAGATATATATATATATATATATATATATATATATATATATATATAATCATTAACTCTTAATAGTTCGAATTTAATCTTGTAAAATAATAAAAATAATTATTATCTTAAACTTAATTTCTCATTTCTAACTTTTTGGCTAGAATTTAGGGATACAATTTTTAGTGATTTATTGTACTCTAAAATACAATTTGAATACATAAATATTTTTTTTCACCCTAAAAAGCACCCACGTAAACTTTGATTGTCAAATCTAACTATCCTACATTAATATAAATATCATATATAAATATCATTTGAGCCTATAACTTACTAAACCATTCATTTTTATGGATTTAATTTTGATGAAGTAGTTTTTGAAGAAAGTGTGTTCTCTTATGGTTTGGGTTTAGCCAATGGTTTTTTACTTTATATTTATTTAATCTATTAGTTTGTGCCCATGGTTTTGTACTTTATATTTATGTAATTTATTAATTTTCTTTTATAAATTAAGTTTTCGTAAAATAGGGATGCATATCAATGGTTAATAATTTTATTATATTGTATTGTAAATTTATTATGATTATTAAGAGCTAGATTATTGACGAGCCACCTAGACAGACTGCCTGGTATGTAGGATTCCAGAGTGGAAAGAAAATTTAAACACTAGAAAGAGCCCAGGAATTACCGAGACATGATACATACCTATAATGCATCAGATTTGAAACCTTGATGTTGGAGCAGGTCCCCTAGGGTACAATTCTGGATACAATTTTTTATATATTTTTTCATATGCATGATGCGTGGAAAGGTCAAGGGGATTTGGGGCAGGTCAAAGTCCCTTTTTTATGTAGAAGGGTTTTAAGGGTAAACTGTGGACCTCAAACCATGGTTTGAGACCATAGTATGTACATGCTAAGATCAATATAAATAGATAGATCAAGTCTAAGGAAAAATTTATGTCATGTAATGATTTGATATAAGTGCTTTATGCATATGTGATACTTTTTGTAAGGGTTTTAGCTGGGTATTGGGTAGAAAGGTTCATGTTGGTTGTGTGCGCAGAGACCTAGTCATGATTGTGTGGAGAATCTGCTAGCTGTGTGTATGGAAGGGTAATGGTAAGGGAAAATTATCTTGTACTAAATTGTTAGAATATAATACAAATACTGTTCTGGAAAAGCATATGTGTTGTGTATTTGCACTATCTATTTATTGTTTATGCTTTAAGATCGCTAATTCGGTATGCTTAATTACATCTGTGCGAGTAGATCTATTATCTATGCCTGAATAAGTATTGATGGTTGAATACATGGATAAATTTTCTTAAGTTGTTGTGCATTACATGGATCTGGCTCGATTATTATACATATGCGATGAATTGATCTGAGATCTATTAGTTTATGCATTATCTATGTCTGGAACTATCTGATCTGATAAGTATCGTTCTATAATTGCGCGCATCTATTTCTGATTTGTATAAGTTCTACAATCAATATGTTTAGGGCCACCACATCATTTTCTTCCTCAGGGTGTGGAAACCTGGTTCCAGTATCCCCCCATACTACTTTGGATGATACTTTTATCTACGCAAGCAATTCATTTCCAAAAGGGCTAGTATTTTGAGTGTGTGTTGGTTTCGCGATAAACATTGAACCTGGGTTAGGACCCCTCCAGCCAAAAAATGGTTTCATTGCTAGGACCGAGATCATTTTGAGGAAGATTTGATGTTGTGGCACCCTTCAGAGAATGAATTTCAAGATTGAATGGATAGAAAGATCCTTGAATTCGTGATCCAAGAAAATAGAAGTTCTAAGATATCTTTAGAAAAGTGGGTACAAAATTACATATATACAAAATTTCGTGAGATTTTGTTATGCTCCTTTCAAATTGAGCTACAAGAGTGCTTGTTGCGATTCACTGAATTAAATACGAGCACGAAGGATGCTGCAATCACTAAGTGGACTCCTGAATCGATTCATCAATTATAAATATATACAATAAGATCAACCGCACGATAGATCATTGGATCGATCGTCTTTTGGGAGGATTTTTAACTAAATTTTCTATTGATCAGTTTCTGTCATATTCGCAAGTAGAAAGAATATTTTTGAAGGGTCCTAGAGGTAATTTCATGTTCTCTTTGAATTTTTTGCTGAAGATGCTATTATGTGAACAGGGCTCTTCATGCAACCATATTGCTTGAATGTCTCGAAGAGGCCCAACCACGCGTAGTGGAAGACTTTACCGTGAAGACCGAGAGAAAGGATTTATTTATATCCCTCTGAAGCATAGATATGATAATGATGGTGAACCAGAAACTAGTAAATCTTGTGAATCTGCGCACTATGAAGAAGGGGAAGTATTTCGAGAGGAAGTTTCCTCATATCAGGAAAGGGCCTTGACCCTCTTTCAGATCCCATCCACTCCATTTCAAAAGTCATCTCACAAAGCACCCACTCCATAGTGCAACCCATCTCCACCCCCACCCACTACAAGGAAAAGATCCTCTAGAAGAATTTTTTGAGGAACCCCTTATAAAAATAGACCAGACATCCATTTGTAGTGGAAGTTACTAGAGGAGGTTGGTGGGTGGAGGCTTTTGCAGATTTTTTTTTTCCCGGTGCGTTTCTCATCTTAAAACACACCGATGCATTCCACTAGAGAAAGAACCGGTGGGTACAGATAATTGGCAGAAGAAGACACCTTGCACTCGATACAAACCTGTTTGGTCCGTCTTATTACTATAGCGCACCTATGCATCCTAAAACCCTACGCCTAAACTGAAACAACCCAGTGCGGTTGGAAGAAACTGTGCGGTGTAAATAGAAAATCTGCACACCAGAAAAGGGTTGAATAAAAAACAAATTACAGCCAAAACTCCACATTTTTCACTTTTTAGTGCTCCAGAGCTCTCAAGCACCGGTGAAAACTTAACTTGTGTAGGTTTCCTGTCTTCAGTGCTCCTCTTGCACGCACTACTGTTGTCCATTACCCACCATCTCCATTTCGAATTTTGCAAAATGATAAGATAATTTAGTTTTGAAAATTCTATAGCCAATAACCAATATGCCTCTTCGATGGCCAAATGTACAGGTATTTTACTTTTTTTTTCTATAATTAAACCTTTTAGTGGATTATTTTTCTAAACTAACTTAAAATTCACCTTATTTAAAAAAAAATCTCGCGTGGTGTGCTCGACCCATTCGGTTCGCACTAGTTCGCGGTGCTGCCTGTAAATTTATAGGTTGCACCACTATCGGTGCTAACGATATCTGTATCGATTCTGGGTCAGTACTGAAATGGTGCACCATAATTTTTTAAAATTAAAAAAATTGTGGTGTGGTCGGTTACTCGACCGCACCATTGACCATGTCGAATTGTGGGAATGTGGTGCATTAACAGAAATATACGCCTTGGGGCGAGTTTTTTTTTTCGGCACACCGCCCTCTTGAATTGGATATAGTCAATGGTGTGGTCATGTAAACGACCACACCATTTTCTATGTAGTGATCTCAGGAGGGCGGTGTGATTCATAAACTGTCCACCCCCGGGCACATAGATTGGTCAACACACCACCCTCCCAACACTGGTACATAGTCAACGGTGTGGTTTGTTATACCACTGCACCGTTGACCTTGTAATAATGCCAGGAGGGCCGTGCATTGAAAATTTCCAGGTGCACTACCTCTGTTGTGCGACAAAAATAGATGCATCATTATTGGTGCATGCCTGTTTTTTGTGGCGCACTGACTATTTTTCTTTTCTTTTCTTATATATATACATTCTGAAATACACATCTCATTTAATAAAAAAATTGTATCTAATATGTCAATCATTCAACGACGTCAAAGGAGAGAAGAGAGGGAACATTAGCAACAACAGGCGGACCAGTATAACATGGTTTGCTTGTGGGAGGCATGAGAGAGGGAGAGAGGTATGTACCATTGCCCTATTACAGCATCCACTCAGGCGTTCCTAAGGGAGATAGGCCTCCTCAAGTTCTATGAAGAGGCTACATCCCTAAAGGGCCATGGTGGGTTTTTGTGATAACTTATCCACAGGTGGAATGCCCACCGACAGGATTTCCAAGTTGGTCCTAACCAATGGTACGAACCCATTGAGTAGGTCATCTATTTCATTACTGGCCTATCGAGGAGAGGGGTGGATTTTACCTCGTTCCCAGAGGTCCCCTTTGGCTATGCAGCAGGGAGTTAGTTGGTGTAGTACAAGAGATACATTAGAGCAGACATATTGTCTCCTACAGATTTTCAGGTCTTCAGAGGTTAGTTATGTATTGCTTCATTTAGTAGAGAGGAGGTGAGGTTCCTCTCACTACTCATTTCAACCATTGCACACCATACCAGTGATGGGAAATGCATTCGCTTCCCGCTTCTTTTTTATGTTGATTATTTATTATAGGCGCCATGACCTATGAGGTGGTCTGTCATTTTTTTGTGAGAGTTCTATACATCTTTAGATAGATGTCATGCTCAGGAACAAGGGAGGGTGAACCTCCCTTTTGCTTCATAGCTATTTTGTTTATTTTTTGAGAGTTTTCCAGAGATGAGGCATACTTTTATTCGGTAGCCTCGTAGGTCAGTGTTGCATGTATGAATGCATATGTGGGGACAGATGATGCCCAAGAGGGACAAGTCAGATTTTTCTGCGAGGATATCGCATGATGCACCAGAGTTCCTAGCCATTGTTGATGAGAATCCCTTCGTTTTGGTCCCTTTTCCATATGTTGGTTTGGATTGCCAAAAGTGTTCCAACATCCACTTCACAGATGATGAGCCACTGGATGATAAAGGTAATATTATTGTTTTCTTTAAATTTATTCTAACATGTTCTTTAACTTTTTTTATTAAACTATTTAATGAGATTGTCTAATTATTTTTGTGTACTTACATATATTTTGTAGACATTGGTTCATTTGATGGAGATGAGATGCCACTACTACCAAATGATCCAGGTGTAGATCTTGATGACGATCATGCGATGGCAGATGCTGAGGATCAAGCTGGTGCAGACAGACCTATTCCTCATGTTGCGTAGGTACCAACTGGTGTGAGCCGTAGGCCTGACACTAGATTTAGGATGGAGTTAGATGGCCAACTATGTGCACTACTTGTGGAGAGAGGGAGTCAGGCCCGTCACTATGAGAGAGATACAGGTTGATGCTAAGCTAGTAGAGATGTGGAGAGGCATGCCACGTGACATGTTGACCCTAATGTAAGATATCATAGGAGCTACTAGCTTAGTGACGTGGTTGAGGAGGGCCCTTTGACGTAGGCGTGGTCGAGACGCAGTTCATCGAAAATCAAGCAAATATGCGTCATCTCATGATAAATATTAGGAGAGTGATCATCATTCACCTTGCGCTGCAGATGAGCAACATATAGCATCAACCAACAGTCATGGTCATGAGTAGGCCGAGCCATTCATGTCAAGTCAGACTTCTCAGCCTGTAGCATCCACCATTCATGATCATGAGTAGGCTGGACCATCCACGTCAAGTCATCATGATCAGCAGCCTGCAGCATCCAGCAGTATTGATGATCATGAGGAGGCTACACCATCCATGTTGAGTCATCATGAGCAGCCGAAAGTTGAACCCGGTCAGCATGAGGCACCACTAGATCAACATGCATGTGACAAATGGAATCTATCTGAGCTTGTCGAGGCTGCACCATTAATTGAGCAAGCCTGGACTAGTATTACTATTGATGATGAACGACAAGCTGATATTTGAAAATTATATTACAATTGTATATTTTTGACATTATATATATATATATATATATATATATATATATATATATATATATATATATATATATATATATATATATATATATATGGTCCATGTATTTTATGTTCATGTTGCAGTTGTACTTAATTTACATGTTGGTGATCATCATGATATGTATATTGTTAGGTCATGTTAGATATGTTCATTTAATGTGCAGCTTGCAGATATATGTGTATGTGATAGCAGTTATTTGACATGAGATGTATATTTTTTTTTTTTGGTTTTCAAGTTCCTGTGGTTATTGTTTATTGAAGAGTTTGCCGGATTATCCACAGTCTTATGAAACATTTGTCGACGTTTCGAATCCCAATGGGGATCCAACTTCTGGACATGAGATGTATATTTGATGTTTGTGTTGTGATGATGTTATACAATGCTTTTGTTTTGTTAGATGATCGTGATCACGATGATTAGATAATGCTAGCGAATTTGAATGTGTTTTTTAGTTGAATATGATGTTTGTATGATGGTTATCATGATCATGATGTTTATTTAATTTAATATTAAATCATGATATTTATTAAATATTATGTCATGATTGTAATTGAAATTTTAATTTTAATTGTATGTAAAATTGTAATTGTCTTTGTATTTATAATTTTAATTGTATGTAAAATTGTAATTGTCTTTGTATTAATTCCAATTCTAATTGTAATTGTATCTAAAATATTCATAAAATTTTAATTGTATTAATGTGAAATGATTGTAATTGTAATTAATCGAAGAATTTTCCATAATGAGAAGAGGCAATTGCCAGAGATTTGGCAAACTATTATACAGGGTATCAGAGAGACCATTCTAGCATAAGAATGAAGTCCGGAGGAATGCAATTCTCAGGGCATAGAAGACAGAATCCTCAAACAATTAAATCTCAAGGAGGTGATGCTAGCACCTTCCTCCTAGAAGCCCAGACCCACAGGTTATGAAATTCGAGACAAATTCACACTGTCATAGAGAGGGTTCATTAAACTCAATTATGATGTGGCCTCTAAAGGAAACCCACGACAAGCAGGGGCTGGTGGTATCTTTCGAGATTTCTCTAGAAAATTTCCTAGGATCTTCGCAATAGATCTAGGATATGCTATAAATAATGAAGAAGAACTTATTTCTGTGAGAACACGTCTGGAAATTGCAAGCAGTGAGAAGTATAAAAGACTAGAAATAGAGAGGAACTCCGCCATGGTCACAGTTCAGAGATCTACCTACGTTCCACTTCGATGGCATACAATGCACTAAAACGGCTAACAAACTTGGCTTCCTACAAGCAGGTTGAGGCCTAATTTTTGTATTTTAAAAACCTTATTTTTACCTATAAATAGAAAATAGAGAGGACCTACCAAGCTTACAAAAAAAAAAATTGTAATTGTATGTAAAATTCTGAAATCATAATTGTAAATATTGTAATTGTATGTGAAATTGTAAAATTGTAATTGTAATTGTGATTGTAATTGCAATTCTTATTGTGATTTTAATTGTAATTGTATGTAAAATTCTAAAATTGTAATTGTAAATGTAATTGTAATTGTATGTAAAATATTTGTAAAATTGTAATTGTATTAATGTGAAATTATTGTAATTGTAAAATTGTAATTGTAATTGTAATTGTATGTAAAATTCTAAAATTGTAATTGTATGTGAAATTGTAAAATTGTAATTTTAATTGTAATTTTAATTGTAATTGTATGTAAAATATTTGTAAAATTTTAATTGTATTAGTGTGAAATGATTGTAATTGTAAAATTGTAATTGTAATTGTATGTAAAATTCTAAAATTGTAATGGTAATGGTATATATGTAAAATTGTAAAATTGTAATTGTAATTGTAATTGTATGTAAAATATTAGTAAAATTTTAATTGTATTAATGTGAAGTTATTATAATTGTAATTGTAATTGTATGCAAAATTCTAAAATTGTAATTGTCACTGTATGTGAAATTGGAAAATTGTAATTGTAATTGTAATTGTAATTATAATTGTAATTGTATGTAAAATATTTGTAAAATTTTAATTGTATTAATGTGAAAATTTTAATTGTATTAATGTGAAATGATTTTATTAAAATTTGTAAGTTTGTAAATTTGTAAATAGTTGTAAAACAATAAATCTAGAATATTTTAGGCTTTTGTGATAGGTATTTTGTGTTGTATTTTTATCCAGGTATGTCGCATCCATGTTTTTCATTTCGACGTTTCGAACCAAACCACCATGGTTCATCTTCAGGAAACATATACATGAGTAAGTAAGATCTCACATGAGGTATAAATAGGATAAAGGGAGAGGTGAATGGAGGGGAAAGGAAGGGAAGCTGACCTTGAAAGTAATATGTTAATAATTATTTTGATTTAATTTATTTAATTAAATCAAAATAATTATTAACATATTACTTTCAAGGTCAGCTTCCCTTCCTTTCCCCTCGACTCACCTCTCCCTTTATCCTATTTATACCTCATGTGAGATCTTACTTACTCAAGGATATGTTTCCTGAAGATGAATCATGGTGGTTTGGTTAGAAATGTCGAAATGAAAAACATGGATGCGACATACCCGGATAACACTACAACACAAATCTAGAATAATATGAATTTTTGTAACGTAATAAAGTTTTGAAAATAATGAAAATAAATTCATGTACTTTAAAATTATCATTTTTTTATTATGATCTTACATACCAAAAAAAAAAAAACTTTATACTTTATGTCATTTTTTTTAGATCAACATAATTGCAAATTATCAAGTGAAATATTGATTTTAACATTAACACAATGAAAATTACCAATTAATTCAAAATACATATTAAAATGTTTTTAAAAAAATATTTTTATAATTTATAAGGTAATTAAGTCTTATTTATAAAAACCCATCTTAAAAAGTATAAATATTGACGAAATAACACATCTACCATATCACTCTCGGGTCTCACAATCACCTTCATTATCTTCCAGATCACTTGGCACGATAACTCTATTGTTCTCAAAAATATTTTTTGATCCAGGGTCATGTCTCAGTACAAATCACCAATCTGGATCCAAAACATCTGGGTAAAAAAAACTTTGTTGCAGTATTTGGGGAAAACATAGGGATCCTTAGCTTCATCCGACATATTTCTAGATTTGATACATATATGCCTACTATCTTAATCTTCCTTTACATTATTCTGATCAAAAGTGTCCCACCACTTGCACCTAAAAATAATACTTTGGAAAGAAGATAAATCAACTTCAATGATCTCTTGTGTCTTTCCAATGTAACCTAACGTCCCTCGTAGTGGGTTTTAATCACGGTGGCTAGATCTAATAGATTGATCGAACTCGACTTCCACTCCATAGTTTTGTGTCATGCGTCCATCATCGGTATTTTCTATGAGAAAATGGTGTCCATATGGCCACATAGACGAGGACAAATATACCTATAAAATTTTTAAAAAATCATAGCATCACGTGTCTTATAATAACTCAACAGTTAAAATATGAAATATAGATGTAATTACATTTTAAACGTGCATTATTAAGCTTCAAATGTACATATATATTAAATATATTATTACTGAGTTGGTGCACCCAATCCCTACGTTTAGTGCATCCTCTTCAGCACACAGGTAACGACTGGTTGCATCGTATTTCTATCTGACTTGGTCAAAAACCCAACTATTGGGGCATATTTTCTTTTAAATGATTGGGATAAGGGACACTTCTACCATTAAATTGTCCAAATTATTTCATGTCACCATCCCATTTCATTCTCTTTTGTTCGTACAATGCAAACCACAATTGCGTCGCTTCAGAATTGTAAAGAACGAATTTATTGGTTGCTTCAATTTCTGCGTTCACTGATGAAACCAAACTGAAATTATATAGTACATTGATATCAAAATATACATTATATCAAAGTTCAAAACGAATATTTACTTTGTGTAAATTTGAAAATTTATAAGTCACTTACTCTTTATCAAGTGCTTTTTTCCATTTGTTTGGAGTAGCTCCCCTTCTCTTTTGTCTTCATCCCTTTCATCATCCCAAATCACTGCACCTGGTCTATTTTTGATGTGCTTCATGTATTCACTCTTATAATAGAAATAATCATACGATATGTACCCCTCTACCATATACCCCTTGGGTTTTTCCCTTTTTCGAACAAAACCTTTCAATTTCTTCATGTACCTCTCTAAGAAGAAAATCCAATGAAAATAAACCACCCCAGGTAATTCAACCTCATCTACTAGGTGGTTCAGAATATGAACCAGAAATTCCATGAAACTCGTCGGCAGTTCCTACTCAAACATACAAACAATCTCAACTATCTCTCGACACCATCATGGAAAGCTAGCCACATGAATCCCCTTTGACGTGATCCAACTTACAAATGCAGATAATTTAAATATTGCATGCCCTAGGTCTTGGGGGAATTCATGTTTCACACACCCACAAATGAACAAAGGATAATCACACTGCAAAGTTATAAACACATGCAATAATATACAAAATTTGTTATGTTTTATGATCCCTACATGGGATAAAATGTATTAATATAACAAATAATAAAATCATGCTTTTGACATTATACATACTCTTAGAATATTTAAATGGTCATGCAATTTCACCCCCCATAAATGGTCATCCATGGTGAAGTAGTGTCATAGTGAAGACCCATATGAAGATGGTACCCTCACACCTATTATAACTTCCTTTGCCAAAGAAAGATCATATTTTTTTTAAATCCATTGGACATCACCTTCTTTGAAATACCATGTATTAGGGGGACTAGCGCTCGCCTCTGATCCTGTACTTTTTAATTGACTTGGCCAATGTTTTTTTTTTTTTTTTGAAGTAATAAGATCTCTCCTACCAACCAATGTGTCACTTTTCTTCGATGATATGTGCCTCCATAAATAATATTAAACATTTTTTTATATATGCATGGGATCTAATAAGTGGGTAAACTTAAGTTGCTCCCAATATGGGAGGTTATAAAAGATAGATTTCCTTTTTATCCCAATGGGAAATTTCTCAACATAAGTGTCGAAGAATTATGGATCATCGAACATAGGCTCCCCATTTGAATTGAACATTTCTATGAACTCCTTCTCCTTCTCTCTCTCATATTCTCTAAGCCATTCAGTTGGTGATGTTATTGGAGGACTTTGGGTTCTCTCTCGTTTACCAGTGAAAGTGGATGTTGTTATTTTGTAAGAGTGTTCTTCTAGGAGGAATACCCTGGAGCACTCATACACTGGTTTTCGTAGGTCGTTGGACCATCTAGCTTTCAAACAAGATCCACAACATTTACATCAAAAATACCGTTTGTTACAAGACCTGCAATATTATTGTATATAATTTATATGCATGGCATCTTAAATAATGTCATGAATATCATAACAATTACAACGAATTAAATAACTAATATGCAATAGAATATTGTTACGTATATAAAAAAATCAATAAACATGTAATTGACCTAGAGAAAACTCCTAAGCGTGGATAATCATGTGTCGTGTCAATACATATGCCATACAACGTAAAAGTCCTCTCTGCTGCGATGGGTCTTGATACATCCTATACATTTATCCCATCCCATAATTCCTTCAATTCATCTACAAGTGGTTGTAAGTAGACATCAGTATTCTTCACTTGGCTTCTGCCAGGGAATATGAGGGCCAACATAAGATGTTCATTCTTCACAGAAAACCATGGGGGGATATTGTTATTGATCACTACTACGGACCAAACATAATAGTTGGTGTTTTGGAGGGAATATGGGTTGACGCCATCCATGGCTATGCTGAGTTGTAGACTTCATACTTCATCCTTGAATTTTTTGGGCCATGTATCCTCTATATGCTTCATAGCTATTTAATCATTTGGGATTCTGAGAACTCCGAACTCACTTCTGTTTGAGGCATGCCATCCCTGTAACATGGCTACTTATTTGCAATGAAAGAGCCTTTGAATCCTTGGGATTATAGGCATGTGCCTCAATATCTTAAAAGGTGGACCACATGATTTACCCTTTTTTTTTATTTATCATACCTTTCATGCCTACCTTTCGGACATATCCCTTTGTCTACATATTCTCCTCTATATAGAACACAATCATTTGGACATGCATGATATGATATTTACTCAAAACCCAACATTTTCAATAATTTATTTGCCTCTTCGCAGCTACTCGGCAAGAAATTATCACTCGGAAGAACCTTATCTTTGAATAACATGTAGTTAGTGATGATGGAAATATTAAATATACATTAATGTCGTTATAATTATTAATGTTCATAAAATTGAAAATTTTTAATGTTCATTCTGTGATTATATTTCTGAAAATTATATAAGGGAGGAATTTATGGTTACTTACCTCAAAATTTCGGAGAAACATGCATTCGACAAGCCAAAATTTGCTTTAAAATTGTACAGTAACATCATTGTCCCCAACTGGGTAGACTTTGACTAACTGCCAGGTCCAAAGAGAGGGGTAGTGGAAGCAAATTTAAGGCTTTAGAAAAAGGTGTCAGCGATATGAGCATCATCCCCTAGTTGATCATCGTTTTGGAATGCATCTAACAACATTGTCTCCATGGTAGTTGTATCCCTTAACTAATCATTCATAACAACCTCTATTTGATGGCATCCATTTCGAGCTTGTGAAGAACTACTATTGTTGTATTCATTCCTAATTGGTGAATCTGGACGTACTGGGAATTGAGTCGGTGGTTGATTCAACCATTCTTGGTATTGTTCCTCTCCAATTTTTTCTCTTAATTCAGCCTTCTCTCGAATTTACATTGTCGTGGGGTGCAACGGAGGATGGTAAGTAGGTCACTCATCATCACTAGAATCCTAATAATTTCAAAAAACATATTTGAACATGATTAGTACAAAATATGTGATATCAATTAGTAAGAACGTTGATAATGCATGATTAATTGGTTTGATGTTGAAATAATTACATTAATATACCAAATAATTATCATTTCCATTCTGGGATTGTGGCTAGAAGATGGAATATGGTTACAATTGGCAGGGTGAAGCCGTTTTCCATTTTCATCTACCAAATGCGCCTTGAGGTATGCTGCTCCTGGTAAGAGCTTCTGACATTTTGGAGTTGTTTGAATATTTTGTGCATTTGAACTCGATTCTGAATCTGCATGAACTTGCAAATTTGTATACATTATAAATTTTATTAAGCTGTTTGACATGGATAAAAAACATAAATTCAATTAGATAATGAAAATATATATAATATTTGAAGTAAATATTACGTCTCGAGATGGATAGGCAGAACTCCGCGATGGACTTTGAGAAATATTATGCAGTGAGCTAGATTTTGAAGAATTGTTCACTCGATATAATTATGATATTTTCTCCCTTCATTTGAGCAAAATAAACAATAAAGTTTGTTGTACACACCTAAAATTAATTCCGGTGCCTTAAAAATGTACTTATTTTTATCAGTGCTAATGTACAGATAACCACACCGGTGTGTTTTAGTTACTGCGCATTGGTGCCATGTTATTAATTGATTCACCGGTGTCGTATAATTAATTTATGCACCAGTGGTGAAAAGCCACAAATAAAAAAAGCGCAACTTTATTTTTTTAAAGTGAAAAAAAAGCGGTAAATTGAAAAATGGGCAGCAAAATATTTTCAAAAATCTAGTTTCATAAAACAATTATTTAAATACTAAACACTTTACATTATTTCACTATTTTTTGCAAAAATTTTCAACCATAGATTTTCACGAGACATAGCTAGAGTAAGAGAGCATGAGAGCACTATGGAGAAGTGAAATACTTTCGAACAAAATTATTCAGACAATCAGAATTCCAAACCTCTTGTCATTCAAACCCTGTAGCATAAATTTCAAATGATCTCGTTATTAAATTTTATTGTTTCTTTTATATTTTCTGTAGTATTTTTTACGCAATAATTAAACAATTTAAATTTACTATTCATTTTCAAAAATAAAATAAAATAAAAAATCAAGAATTAAATAAATAAAAAATAAAAATATCCATTTTACCCTAAACCCTTCATTCTTTTTCTTTTTGTCCTTTCTTCTTCTTGTTTCTGTGATTTCAGAATTAGGGCTTTTCATTTTAGATTTATAGGGTTTTTTTTGTTATATATATAGGCTTATGACATCTAACCCACAAGACGACTTGCATAGTCGGATCCCAATCCATGACGACCCTTGTGTGAATTTTTAAAAAAATGAATTTTTTTAATCAGTGTGCCCTGCGTAACCTAGTGCACTGGTGCGCTATCTTATCACAGTGCACCGCACATGTACTGTTCGATAAAAAAAATTAAAATAAGATTTTTTTAAATCTGTGCGCCATATGTAAAATAGGGCACAGATGTGTTATTTCATTATAGTACACAATGCACGTACTGTTTAGCAAAAACAAATTTTTATTTTATGTGTTAATTAGTGCACCATGTAACATATAACACATTGGTCTCCTTTTCGACAAAGGGCACCGTACAGTGGTCCCCTGTTTGTGCGAGTCGTTTATAAGAATAGGCTGCACCGCCCCCTCCACGACACCATATATGCTACAAAAACTAACACTACAATATTTTTATTAATTTTTCTGTGTTAATTGGTGTGCTGGTTAACATATAACGCATTGGTGCTCCTTGCTGACATAGAGCACCATACGATGTTTTATATTTTTTTGGCGATGTGTTTATTAGAACACGATGCACCGACGTCAGTACGTACATCATTAGAAGCGCATCGATTTCTTGATTTTTTTTTACTTGAAAAGTTTATGATTGATTTATTGAATATATTAATGAATGATATGGTACATGTTTCATATTAATAAATAAATGAATGACAAGAGATTAAGTAACAAAAATACTAATAGCACATTAAGAAAAGAAAAAAAGAAAGTTTTTTGTAAATTCTTTACAAAAAATATTATTTTTGAACTATATGTAAGTTTAATTAATACGTATTTTTTTACTGTGTATCATACAGAGCCACAAAATGATGAAGCTCGATAAGGTTATTTTTTATCTAGGTGCAGAAGAGCGCAAAAGCTTGATGGAAAAATTGTAAAAGGATGAATCAGGTGAATGAAAAAATACTATCGATCCAATATGAATTTCTTTTTTTTATTTCCATTAATAATATACTTAAAATTATTAGATAACATGTTTCAAACAATCTATTAATTCCAATATTTTTAATTTTCTATAGGGACCAACAACTCAGAATAGGAATGTTGTTATAAGAAAAGAGAAAAAATAGAACATGCAAATGAAAATGAATTACTCCTTAGCTCATCTAGAGTGGTATTGGAGGTTAACGAAAGGGGGAAAATTTTTTCAAAAGTTTGAGGGATCTAGTGGAAGGAATGTATAGAAGTTCTTTCCACTTACAATACAAAAATCAATCCAATGATTCCAAGAACCAAATTTTATCTAAACTACAGGAGTAGTTTCTAGAGAATTGGTCAATGAGACATGTCAGAATTTTAATAGTAAAAACGTACAACAACAAAAAGAAGGAATGAAAAAGTAATATTCCTTTAAATGTTTTTCTAGCATTATTTATAAATATCATTTATAAATATCACTTTTTTTATATTTACTTTTCATATACCGATATAAAAATTAGATATTTTATTTTCATGTTACATTTTCAAGAAGATTATGAAAATCTCAAAATATGAACGAGCTGATATAAAAATATGTCAGTAGGAAAGTCCAAAAAGGTGTACAAGGAGATTGTTAAAGAAATGGACAAAATTGCATCGCAGGAGGATCCATCTCAACAAAAAAGTGATTCAAATGTAATATATAATCATTGAAGTTTTTGATTAGATAAAATAAATAAGAAATTTAGCATTAAATATTAATTTTCAAGTATTTTATTGCAGAAAAGAAAAGCAAATGGAACCCATTCAGCACATAAAATAGGACGACAAGGAAGAAAAGGGTTGATATAGAAGTTTGTGAGTAGTTGTTACTTCTTTATAACAACTTAACTAGATTTCATTTTTTTATATTTTAAGTTTTTTTACTACAATCATCATTGAATGAATTCAAGCATGTGCTAACATACAAAGAAGAACCATCAGACGAATTGATTGACATTGGGTTAAATATGGGTTGTGAGTATATGTTGGCACATAAAAAATTAATTGTGGAATTTGTAAGCATCTATCGTGTTGTCCTTTGAGATTATTGTGGTCAATAATCATGCCAAATCATCTCAAATGTTTCGTTTGTGTTTTGAAATATTTGGAGGACCAATGCATAAGATAGATTTTAATCAAACAGTTAAGGTTTTAAATCCTGCAGATAATATCAATAATTATAAGTAAGAGCTTATTTTTCATCTCATACAATGATTAAGATTTTATGATCTCGATTAAGTAGACTTATGTAAGAGAATATGATTATTAAATATTCAGATTTAATTATTCAATAAACCATAAGCTGGAAAACTTTTAAAAAGTGTTTAATAATTCAACAAAATATATGTAACATCGCCAAGATACTGAGAATTTATATATAAAAGGGACTTAGATTAACAGATTGTCAAGTAAATCATTCTTTATAATAATTATAACTTCGAAAGGAATTATAAGGTTACTGAAACACAGTCAACCTCACCTAGTTATCTTGATAATAATTAAATATATGAACAAAAAAATGACTGGAAACTGCAAAAATCATAGATAAGACAAAGTTGTATGAGATACATTCAGAATCTTGTTTGTATTATTGATGATAAAAAAAGACTTATATAATTTTTGTTTGCAAAAACTCGCTCATCCAAGGGTGAAACCCTTAATAACTCAAGGTGAGAGTTATTTATACTAATTAACAAAACTTCAAAAATATCTTAACTACTTTACAATAATAGGATAAGAAGAATAAATGAAGGAGACAAATAGATGGAGTGTCACTGCTTTTCTGGAGGTTGTTGATAATTTGACCCTTCTTTGGTGAAAGATGTTGTCGGCTTGTCCTTTTTCGTTGGAAATTGTTGCTGACTTGGATCCTCAAAATTTGATGTGTTGGCATGCTGCGAAATTAATCCTTTACTCGATGGTTTCAAAAAACTTATCCCACTGATCTTCACTTGGGATTTCTATATTCATCATTTTCCTGAAGATTTCATTCACTTCAGTGAATCTGTCAAAAGTTGGTTTTTAGATAAATAATTGTTTGATTTGATGCTAAATGATCAAATCAAACTGTAGAGCTTCAATAAAAGCTCTGCCTCTAATATGAACTTTTATTCCTGCAAACTTTGATTCATCTATTGCAATTTTATATAACTTTGTGCAATAATCTTCTAAATTGACCAAATTATTATCTAATCCAACTAGATCTGGTAGACCTTTATGATTTAAAACATTAAATTTAGTATGAAACCTTTGAACCATAACATTTAAATCTTCACACTTGGTCTGCAGTTGGTTGATCAAGTTTTTTTTTGCAGAAACTTATTTATCTCCAAAATGTTTGCAGTCTTGTTTGAGATATTAATTGCTTCCAACTGCTCTTTGTTCTTTGAATTAAGAACCTTGATCATATCAGAAGCTTAACTTGTATTCTTTTTGAGTTGATCCTTTTTCTCTCGAATTGTTGTTCTATATTTGTTGATGAGTTCGTTCTACTCGAAGATGATCTGTATAGATGGCCATATTTCAGTAATGGACTTGCTGATGTTTCCCAAGACACTCTGCTTGGATTCTCCTAATGTTGATGCCATCAAAGATTCACATTCAAGTCCTTTAATTTTAAGTTCCAACTGATGAGTCTTCTCCATTTCCTCTGGATATAAAGTGTCATTTTTAATATTTTGTGACCCAAAAAGTTGAAACTTTTGATGTATTTTCTCATGTTCTTGTTTCTGAGTCACCAAATATTGAGCTACTTGTACTACATCAATTATGTTCAAGGCTCCTGAGGGTTCTACACTTGCAGAAGATGTTTGAGTTGATAAAGTAGGATCAATATTCACTTGGAGTGATGATTTCTCTTTCAGCATTTCTTCAATTTGTTCTTCCATTTTTCCGATCTATAGCTTTTGATAAATAATTAATTCAATAATTTCCTCCTTGTTAGATTCATTTTCTGCCATCTCTTTAGTATGTGGGTCTTTAGTTTGTAGGTTTTAACCCTGTACAGAAATTATCCATGAATGAATATTAAAATAGAAAATAAACAATAGTGAGAGCATAAAACATAAAATAGGTAAACACAGAGATTTTCCCCTAGATCCCAAATCGGGATGACCAACTTTATTTTTCATTATATTCCTTTTAGTTTTACAACACATATATATACATGTTGAAGCATACATAAACCCCAATCCATTAACCCTGTATTACAATATATTTGTAGTTCCCTTGACCGGATCTACAAAATACGAGGGGCTGAAAACCATCATGCCCGAAAACCATGTGCAAACCCATGCACAAAACCATGGGCGAGTATGCCCACCGAAAAATAAGGTCCAAAAAAAATTTCTCGGGGCACTACCTCGGACCTTGACAGGGGGGGCTATCAGCCCCCCTATAACCCCCCCCACACGTGACTAGTCGTGGAAAGAATATAATACATACCCAACATTCTACCACTTGTAGGTTTCTTTCTGCAGGGGGCTACAAGAGAGCTTAGTCATTAGCCCAGTTCTGCAAAACCCATTTTTTTCTCTACACCAAGAGAACTTCTGAGTGCTCATAGACTTCATCAATTCATCTGCAACATTCTTCAAGCCATCCACCTTTACTAGCCACACCCTTTCAGCTTCAATCATATCTCTCACAAAGTGATATTAAACATCAATGTGCTTTGTCTTTGATTGATAGGTAGGGTTATTAGCCAAGAAAATTGTACTTTGGCTATCACAGTCTATCCTTATAGCTTGTTGCACCAACCCCATACTTGAACACAGTCTCTGCAAAAAAACTACTTCCTTTCTTGCATGAGTGGATGTTATGTATTCTGCCTCTGTAGTTGAAAGATCCAATATAGACTGTCTTTTACTCTTCTAATTGAATACACCTCCAAATAGGCTAAACACATACCCACTTGTAGATCTTCTTTGGTCCAGATCTCCAGCCCAGTCTGCATCAACAAAACCAAAAATTTCCAAAACTCTTTCCAATCCTGGTCTTCCCTGGTAGCACAAGCCATAATCACTAGTGCCACGCAAATATCTCAAAACCCGCTTCACTGTTGTCCAATTCTCCTTCCCTGGGTTTGACATAAACCTACTCAATACTCCTACTGCATGTGCAATGTATGGTTTAGTACAGACCATTGCATACATTAGGCTACCCACTGCACTTGCATATGGAACATGGGACATATCCTCCTCTTCTTGTTGTGTCTTGGGACATTGTTCAACAGACAGTTTTACACCTACATGAATTAGAAAAGTCACTAGTTTACTATCCTGAATATTCAACCTCTGCAATATAGTCTTGACATACTTACTCTGGTTTAACCAGATCTTCCTTTTTGCCTAATCTCTCTTAATTTCCATGCCCAAAATATAGTTTGCAGCACCAAGATCCTTCATGTCGAATTTGGAGAACAATTGGGTCTTAAAATCTTCGATAATCTCTTTGTCATTTCCAATCAACAACATATCATCCACATACAAGACCAATAAATAACACAGTCACCAATTAATTTAAAATAAATATAGTGATCCTCCTTGCTTCTGGTGAAGCCAAGTCCCCGTATATAGGTATCAAATTTTTGATACCACATCCTTGGTGACTATTTTAACCCATACAGAGACTTCTTTAACCTACATACCAATTCTTTCTTTCCATTCACTATAAAGCCTTTAGGTTGTTTCATGTAGATCTCCTCTTCCATATCCCCGTGACGAAACGATGTCTTCATATCCATCTATTATACCTCAAAATCAAATGCAACATCATCAGATAAAAGTAATCTAATAGAATTAACTTTGGCAACAGGAGAAAAAATATCACCAAAATGAATTCCCTGCACCTGGGAATAACCTTTTGCTACCAACCAAGTTTTGTATTTCTCCAGCTTGCCTTCTACATTCATCTTCTACTTAAATACTCATTTTCTCCTGATGGGCTTCATTCCAGCCGGCAACTCCACCAAATCCCATGCCTCATTTTTATGCAAGGATGTCATTTCATCAACCATGGCGTCCTTCCAAAGCTTTCCATCCTCTGAATATACTGCCTCCCTGACAGTTCTGGGATCATCATCAGTTATAGTTAAGGCAAAACTTGAATATAAAGTAGATGGACTATACCTTTCTGGTTGCCTTCTTTCCCTAACTAATCTTATCACAGCTGGAGTTTGTGGTTCTTCCTCTTCTGAGTCTTCTTCTGTTGTAGAGTCTAATTCATCCTCCTTTAGCTCAAACTCTATCTTCTTAGGTTCCTTTGGTATGAATTTATGTTTAACAACATATTTCACCTCTATAAACACCACATCTTGGTTGTACACAACCTTCCTTGCTTCTGGGTTCCAAAGCTTGTAACCCTTTAAACCATCCTTATACCTAATAAAGATGCACCTTTCAGATTTATTATCCAACTTGGTCCTTTTCTCCTTTGGAAAATGTACATATGCATCACATCCCAATACCCTTAGATATGAAAGAGAGCATTTCATACTAGTCCATACCTCATGTGGAGTCTTATCCTCCAACGCTGATGAAGGTGATATGTTAACCAAGTAACATGCAATCTACACTACCTCTGCCTAGAATTCTTGTCCTAACCCGGTACCACTGAGCATTCTTCTTGCCTTTTCGATCGGCGTTCTGTTCATTCATTCCACAACTCCATTTTGCCGAGGTGTGTATGGAGTAGTCTTATGCCATGATATACCACACTTCTTACAGAACTCTTCAAATTCCTTCTTGCCGAACTCCCCACTATTATCTGTACTCAACACCTTTATCTTCTTCTCTTTCTGGTTTTCCACCAGAGCCTTAAATTATTTAAATCTGTCAAAGAATTCAGATTTCTTTCTCAAGAAATATATCCATGTGTTCCTTGAGAAGTCATATATGAATGAAACATAGTACACAGACTTACCTAGTGATGGAACCAACATAGGTCCAAACACATAATTGTGCACAAGTTCTAATATCTTGTTCACCCTCTTCGCACCAAAAGGAAAACTCACTCGATTCTGCTTCCCATATACACAATGTTCACAAAAATCAAAATCCAAAGAGCAATTAGACATACCTTCTACCATAACATTTCCATGTAGTATCTGAAGGCCCTTCTCTCCGATATGTCTAATAATTTGATGCCATAGCATGGTATTTTATCCAGAGACTGCTAGGCTTTCCGCTCAACCTTTAGGAACCACAGAACTGTTGCACCCATCAATAACAGTGCTGCCCTAAAGCTTGTACAGAGTTCCAATCCAAACTCTCCGCATTAATATCAGTTCTCCCCAAACCATCTTACAAGTATCTTTCTCGAACACTGTTTTTACACCTGCATCATCCATATTTCTTACAGAAATCAGATTTTTGGCCAATGCAGGAATGTGCTGAACACCACGAAGTGTTCTAATCGTTCCACCTTGCAGCGTCATCTTGAATTTTCCATGTACGACGATTCTAGCCTTCCTATCATCACCTAAGAAGACATCATCGCTATCATATTTCTCATACTCGCAGAACCACTCCCTATGGGGAGTGAAGTTAAAGGATGCACCCAATTCAATCAACCATGACTCATGATATACATGTGTATTTGAAGAAGAAGCCAAATACACATCCCCACCTTCATCTGAGGTGGTTTTTGTCTCTGCATAAGAAGAACCGTTAGATCCCTTTCCTTTCTCAGGAGCTTTAGATCTGCAGTCCTTTTTGTAGTTCACTTCCTTTCTACATTTCCAACACACCTTTACAAAATTTCCAACATATTTAGATCTCCCTCTAGATTTAGGTCTCCCACTCAAAAAATTATTCTTGTTTTTGTTTTCGGACCTTCCTCATATAGATAAGGCATCTCCATTCTGAGCCTCCATATTTCTCCATCTCATTTCCTCTGGCAACAAGGTTGAGACAATGTCATCAAAATTCAAGGTAGTTGTATTGCTACCTATTACGATAGTGAGATTGTCCCGCGTGTCTAGTAGAGAAAACAACCAACTGATGCACTTATCTTGATCTGAGATTTTAATATCAACAGATGAAAGCTAGCTTACCATAGTATTGAAGGTGTTCAAATGCTTTGTAACCAAGTCTCCATCCTTCATCCTTAGGTTATATAGCTTTTTTCGTAGGAACAATTTATTCACCAAAGACCTACATTGGTACAAAGTCCCTAGATTTTCCCACAAGGTGTTTTTCGTAGCTTCCCGAGATACATTCAACAACACTGAATTTGATACACATAACCATATTGTGCTCTTTTCCTTCCAATCCATCTTCTTCCAGTCTTCATCTGACATTGGCGTTGATTTAGTACCTGGATCTACCACAATCCATTGATATTTATCGAATAGTAGGTCCTCCATCTTGAGCTTCCAAAACTCAAAAATATAACCATTAAATTTCTCGATCTCTATATTTCCACTACTCGCCATCTTCTCTCACCACAAGATCGATCCCATAGATCTCCCACGGAATAGGGTCTACCATAGGCCCAAGAAAAAACCATCAGCAGCAAAGGCATCCACTTGAAATCGAAACAAATCTGATACCAAATGTAGGGTTTAACCCTATACAAAAATTATCTACAAACGAATCTTAAAATAGAAAATAAACAATAGCAAGAGCATAAAACATAAAACAGATAAACACAAAGATTTTCCCCTAGATCCCAAATCAGGACAACCAGCTTGATTTTTCACTATATTCCTTTTAGTGTTATAACACATATATATACATGTTGAAGCATACATAAACCCCAATCCATTAACCCTATATTAGAACATAACCGTAGTTCCCTTGACTGGATCTACAAAATACCAGGGGTCGAAAACCACCATGCCCCAAAACCATGTGCAAACCCATGTACAAAACCATGGGTGGGTCCACCCACCAGAAAATAAGGTCCAAAAAAATTTTCCTAGGGTGCTGGCCGAGACCCTAATAGGGGGGGTTGTGGCCCCCTCTGTGACCCCCCTGCTGTGCCCGGTGCAATGTACAAGGGGCGTTATCATCGCCCTGTGACCCCCCACGCATGACTAGTCGTTTAAAAGAATATAACACATACACAACACAATCGAGGGTAGCTTGAGTTGTTTTTACAGAGAAAAAATGCCTGCATTTTTCTTCTTGACGATTTCCTCAACTACTTTGTAGTCCTTAGGATCATATCCCACTTTTATTAGAAGTTATTCCAATGTCTTTATCCTGTTTTATTTAGCCAGTGAAGACAATTTATCAATATTCAACTGGGATTGAATATTTGACAGTGCTACTTTCAATTTTGAAAGAGACATAGTTGTTGTAGTCATGGTTGAAAATAGCATTTCTCCTGACTTCCTGTGCATATCCATCTGTTCAATTGGATGTATTTTTTTTGTATCAAATGAGAATATTGTCTTCTTATACTCAGCATGTGTCTTTGGAAATCGCACTATTGCTTGCAGAAAGGGCATTTGCATCATGCCTTTCTCACAGTCAAAGGTAGTGAGAAGCCTGTGTTTTTATGTAGATGTCTATTTCCAAAATTGGCCGTAAAAATCTGATTTTGGTGCTTCATTCTTGTGCTAGATTTCTAGAAATTTTGAGAAAATATTCTTCTCTTCTGAAGAGCTGGCATCTGAATGCTAGATGATTTCTAGCGTCTCTCTTGCAGGTGATGTTGATGGAGGAGTCCGAGGAACATTGGTGGATGTGGAGACTTTAGTATCTCCCAAATATATGATCTTTGGTTTTTTTTCTTCTGAAATCAAGGAAGAAGTAAGCTTTGGTTTCTTATGTTGTAAGATGAATCCTTTTATAATTTCCTTGGAATGTGGTGTCTCTTCTCTGACACTTTTTTGTTGTTTACTGTCAGGCACTGGTTTTTGTAAATTTGAAGTATAAATTAATTTTTCATCTACTTCTTGTAAAGTACCTTCAACCCATTCATCCTGGATTCATCTAGAGGTATGAGTGTAAGAGGTTTTCTTGAGTTCAATTGTAAGAGAAGAAATAATGCCACGGGGGTCACATGACCAACTAAAACTTCATTGAAAACCCATAATATTTAATAATGCATTTTCATCAGTACTAGTTTCTCTAGTATTACAAATGAATGATCCAACACTGGCCTTGATTTTAAATTGGACTTTCCTCTTTCCTGAAACAAAATGCAAATCATCCACATTTAACATTTGTCTTATGTACCCTAAGGAGAAAATTCTCATAGCCACATATTTTGGAATTTTGTATGGTGGAAGCTCACAACCATACACCTTGATCTCTATGTAATTTTTGTATAGATACCAATCACCTGTTTTTGCTTGTTCACTAAGGTGCATAATTATTTTAATGACTTCTCCAATTCTAGGCTCTGATGAACTAGTAAGGAGCTCCCTTACTGGATGAATGAATGACACTATGAATTATGAGAAATAAGTGGTTGTTGACGAAGCTCTGACCAATCATTTCCAGTGAATCACTGATTGATTCACTCCCTGCGCATCCCACTTGTTTAAGTGAATGGGAAACATATTTTCTTGTTGAAACACAATCATATGAATAATCACAGAAGAATAATTAAATGCTCCTTGTGTGGTGAAGTTCATAAATTATTCATGTATAATATCTTCCAATAAATGGATTTAATTGTAGATAAAAAATGGTGATTTATCAAGACCGAAGATAGATAAGAAACCTAGGATGGGTTCATCAATGGTTTCATTGTTTGGGTATCCTAACAGATAAGAAAGAAGGGAGATGCAATGTTTGGAAGCTATAGGAAAGATGATGATGCATATGGGGGATTTCTCTTTGGTAAATATGCATCCTTAGGTAGGAAGATGTCAAATATCTGAGCTCTCTGAGGGAAGGATAATTTATGATAAAGATCCATGAGGGCAACAGGAGAGAAATAGGATAAGGAGTTAGAAGAAGGGATGAGAAGCATCTCGTTAATGGTTTCAGGTGATATGGTGATTAGAACCATTCTGAGCCACCACTAACCGGGTTATAGGGTCATACTGCTTCTAACACTAGGCAATTAGATCCAGAAATCGGTGAGTTTGAGGGAATGCAAACGAAGGAAACATAGACTCCCAAAACCTGATACGGTCTTGGTTATCCATGTGATTCTTTGTTAGCCACAAATGTAGCTCGTAGAAATCAAATTCACAGTGACAGTTAGTAATTTTAAAATAGGAATCGGCTAGGGGTATGAGGTAAAGATTGATTTGAGAAGTTGGAGGAATGTCTTCTACAATAGATTTGGAAGCTTTAGGAATGACCTTGACAACTGGATGAGCAACCTCAGATACGACCTCTGCAACACCGTCAAGATTTTGGATTTCTTCTGTCACTTGTTTCTTTCCTTTATCGTTAGGAGTCATTTGTTTCTTGGTTTTGGCCTTAGGTACCATGCTTCGCTAGTATAGAGTAGTACAGTAATTTTAAACTCATGTTACAGAAGTGATGATAGGGTTCCGGGAATATGAAGGGTGATTACAGAAATGACAACTTGCTGTGAAATGAAATGGAGGATGAAATAAATTAAATGACAACTTTCTGTGAAATGAAATGGAGGGTGAAATAAATTTGAAGGATGAAGTAAATTAAATATCAAGAGATTGTTGGTAATTTTATAGGTTGCACTTCGGGTTTAATGGTCATGACTAATAGTCAAAAGAGTTTTAATTTCATAACCGTGTGATTAACGGTCCAGGAACAAATTTATTGGCCATCGGTATGATTCAATGGGTATAATTGGATCTTTAAGACATAATGGATAAGTGATGTGGAGGGATATGACTAATTGGTTGACCAACGGCTGTGGTGCAGGAAATATGGTCATGAGCGTTGAAAACCAGAGGTGGATTTCAGGGGGGGTACCTCCCATTTTCCTGTTTTAGGTGGAGGGGGTGCGAAGTTATATGGTGCTTCCACGTCGCAAAAAAGGGAAGGCATTAATATCGTAGTTCAACCCCCCCCCCCTCGCGTTAACAAGAAACTGTCAAGGTGTGGTGTGAAGTTGATCTCCAACGTAGATCTAAGGGGAGCTTAAGATCTACCGTTAAAAATTCCAAGCGCTTTATCTCCAATGAATTCACTGCTTTTTCGTTAGCGACCTTATAATAAAATGCATATGCACATATATATCATTTTAAAAAATGAACATTTAAACCCATGTTCAAAGGTTTTAACATACATAAATTAAAAACTTTACATTTTGAAAATCTGGCGCATTTAAACATGCGACCATTTATTTTATCAAACACTAAAGCATTAACATTTCTATTTCATGCTTCCCTAAGATTTTTTTCTTTTGCATCCTTTATTTAGAGCAAAATACTCTATCATTTTTTCCAACATGGATATAATAAAATATAATTTTCCTAACATTTTTAAAAAATTTCTTTTTCATCCATGTGCTAACTTAGCATTTTATTTTTTTATTTTCAAACTACCATGCTTACTTATCAAAAAAAAATAATGTTACAACATTGGATCCATCTGGGGGCTGCTTCCCCGTGTGGGATGCAGAGAACAAGTAGCTCAGGCCCTTTACTCCTTAGGCTATGAAATTGAAGTCTTTTATGTAGAAAAAAAATGAACTTCAAATGATAAAGAAAATGATTATGTACAATGATGATGTAGGATCTGCTGATGGGTATAGTGCATCAAAAATGCGCTTCATTGACTAGTAGTGTTAGTGTCCTTCAGATTCTATAGAACAAATGTTTGTATATTGTTTCTCTCCAAGCATAGTAGCTTCTTCTCATATTCTTTTTGTGGCTTGATCATTGATTCCTTGATCTTTTGCTTTGTTAGGAAAAGTAGTAAAATATTAAGAGGATCCTTCCAGTCATGTTGGCATTGATGATACGGTATTTGATGGATTTGAACTTGAGTGTTTTACATTGGTTCTTTGAAAACTGAGCTGGACATTCAAAAGGAATCAGAAAATGAACAATGTCTGCATACCAATCTGATAAAAAAACTTCTCATCAATATGAACAGAGACTGTCTGAGTTGAAGGAGAAGGTTCTTATGTATTATTTCCTTGCAATCCATGGGAAGTTTCCTATGGATTATCCCCTTCTACATTCAAGGAAGGTTCTTGTAGATTCTCCCTTTCCAAATTTGAAGAATGTTCTTGTGGATGCTTCTCTAAAACTTAAAAAAACAGATTTTATTCCCAAGAATTTACAATTGGATTCAGCTAACAACTTAGCTAAACCCTACCCCTTTACTAACTTGGTAGTTTTGATGGTAAGATAAAACTCAAGGATTTGATTTATCCATCTTTCCCTTCTTCCATCATTTTCTGGCTATGTGGGGACTGTTTTAACAGCATTATTGGGAACATAGGCAATGATACTGGAATGGAGGACATACATTCTAAAATATTTCAAGGCTTGAACTAAGGTATAGGAATTTTTTTTCAATGATATCATATCTAAGTTTAGCATCTCTCATGACCTTAATAAAGAATGTTATAGGTTGATCACGGTAATCCTCATTCCTTTGCAAAAGGACAGATGCAAGGGTACTTTCGAAGGAAAAAGATAACATGCTAAAAGGTTATAATTAGTTTGTAATGGCTAAGGTTGGGGCTTCGAAGATGGCCTTCTTTATCTGGTCAAATTAAAATCTTGCAGAAACGATCCATTTGACTTCATGGTTCCTTTTTAGCATGTTTGTTATATCCTTCACTATTTCTACATAATTCGGTATAAACCTTCTTATTTTCCCTAAAATGGCTTGAATTTATTTTTATTTCTAGGTAATGATAATGAATAGACAAGACCCTTTTCAGATCAGAAAATACTCCATATTCTGAAATAATATGACCTAGTAATTTACTCTCTTTGATGGCGAATAATGAGTTTTTAGGATTCAAATAAATTCCAAACTTCCTACACCTTCCAAAAATTTTCTTCAAATGTTTGAGATGTTTCAGATATGATTCAAAGAAAACAGTTAAATCATCAAGATAAATAACAATAAATTTGTTTTCCTTCCCGACAAAAGCCAAGTACATGGCTCTCTAAAATATTTCTCTTACGTTTGATAGACCAAAGGGCATCTGGGCATACATGGATGTACCCCAAGGTGTGGTAAAATCTGTCATCTCCCTGTCTTCTGAATTCACCAATATTTGATTATAACCAGAAAATCCATCCAATGTATATATTTTGTTAGCACCAGACACTTTTTGAAGTAATTGATCCATATTTGGAAGTGGGTAATTATCTTTCAAAGATGATTTATTAAGGTTTCTAAAATCTACACAGAGTCTTATTTCATCGTTAGTTTTCCTCACAAGGACTAAATTGGAAACCCAACTAGAGTATCTTAATGAGACAATAATTTGGGTATCTATTTTTTTTTCAGTTCCTTTTCTATGGTGGGAAGAAGAACTGGGTTCATCCTTCTTAAATTCTGTTGGTAAGGTTTTACATTTGGTTTTAGTGGAATTTTATGCTCAATTAAAGATGTGTCATAATTTTTTAGATCAGCATAAGACCAGGAAAAGACATCTTTATAATTCTTAAGAATTTTTACATATTCAGATTTATCTTACAGGGTTAATGATCCACAAAGTTTAATGTTTTTAATCTCCTCATCAGTGCCAATATTTGTGTCTTCTATGTCATTTTCTGGTGAAGCAGAGAACGAATTTTTGGGAACATCATTTTGGTCAAACAATTTTTCTAAGGGAACAAGTCCCTTGGGGATAAATTTATTTCATAATTTAATTATATCATGATCAACTACCTTTGACTTTAGTTTTAAATTTTCTTTGTCTTTGGTAGCTTCATTACTGTCTAAATTATCCTCTTCAATTTGCAATACATAAAATTTGTCAATGACTTGCATAAAGGATTTTAATTGTTCATCGTCCTCAAATAATTGCCAATGTATAAGTTTTTCTAGGATTGAAGGCCTATATTTGATTTGTATCAGACATTGAATTTGAAATAGGTCTGGAATCTTGAAAGAACTAGCTGAAAAATCCAATGAATCTGCATGCAGGTTTTCATCTCTAGGAATAAAAGTGATATTAAAAGCATCAAAGGCTTTTTCAATGGTGTCCAAAATCTCATTTCTATAATACCTAAGTCTAGGGTGCTTTTTTTGGAAAAGACTCCTAACTTGTCTTACTATTATTTCTTAGTCAGTGAAAACACTCAAATTTTTTACCTTTAAATTTCTAGCAAGATGTAATCCCAGGATAAAAGCTTCATATTAAGAAACATTGTTTGTGGCCTCAAAATATAATTTGCATGATTGTGTAATATTTTCTTTATTGGGTGAAATCAAAACAAATCCTGCTCCACCTCCATATTTTTGGCAAGATCCATCAAAAAATAATTTCCAAATTTCAATTTGAACTTATTTAGAGGTGTCAACTACATCCTCAATCTTGAGTTGAGAATTCTGTGAAGTGTCTGATGATAGTTGAAAACAACTAAATTCTTGATCTACTGCATAAATGGGATGATTCCTAGCTTGACTAGCATTGAAAATAGTGTTTAGGAATCTCACTTCTCTATATAATCTAAGGCTTTGTCCACCATATACAGGGATATTGGAAAAAGACATGTCCATTTAAATACTTCCTCCCAATTTTGCACAACATGATCTCGATAATAATTCCAAATTTGGGAGGAATATCAGTGACAAATATGTCTAATACTACACTTTTAACTGGTATTTGATTTAAAGTGACCATTAGATATTTAATGACTCCTAAACATTGGACCCGCTTTGAATCAAAGGTATACAAGTCATGTTAGGTTCGAGTGGTATCCAGATTAAGTTGTTCCATGATGACTTTAGGCATTAAGTTGTGCGAAGCACCGGAATCAAGCATACAGTTGTATAGCAGGGAATAATGCACCTTTAAAGTCGCATATAGGGGTGGTATAGATTCATTAATCATATCAGAACTAGGACCAAAAGCTATAGTGAGTATTTCATTTTGTAGATTGATAATATCTCCTTCAGCATCCATATTAGAATTTTGGATCCACTTTGCATCTTGACTTTTATACCCTCGATTTTTAGGGAGTTCAAAAAGTGGAATTGAAATTTTGACTCTTTATAATTTTTTCTCAACATTAAATGAAATCAATATTGTTTTTACAATCTGAGTAAAATCAATTAACTGATTTAGAGTTTGAGAAGAAGTAGTTTGAGTTTCAGTTGTTTTCAGTTGAGGTTCAATCATTATAGGGTTTTTGCGGGGTATACCAAGACTAGCTCTAGGTATTAAGTCACATCTTTTATTGAGTTCTGCAATTAGAAACTCAGAAAAATCTTGATACTTAGAAACCTGAGAAATATGTTGATTTTCTTGAGGGATTTGATTTTTGGAAACAGGGAGAATGATAGTTTGAAAGGATGTATGATCTACATTTTTAATGTCTTCAGTAATAGAAAAAAGTATTTTCCTCAGGTTGTTGATCAGAAATCAACAATGGTGTAGGTACTTGTTGGTCATTATGAGGCCTCTGAAGAATTTGCAACGGAGCAGCTTTCTTGTACTGAACTTGGGCCTATGTTTGTGGTCTAGAAACAGTTTGTTGGACTTTTTTTCCTTGAGCTTCAATCTTTGGAATTATATTGGATAGATTTATAATAAGAGTTGTGATTTCATCTATCTTTGAATCTTCACTTTTAGACTTAGAGGAAGATGCTTCCTGATTTTTCAATTTCCTTTGGGCTTTCTCTTCTTTAGCTCTAATTTTACTAGAAGCTGACCTATTGGCTTCTACCTCAATAGAATTAGTATGCATGTCTTGTAATGTATTATAAACTCTCTCCCTTAGCATAGATGAAAATTCATCATCGAATTGTTTTGAAAATATGACCTTTGTAGAAGCTACTAGAAGTTTACAATCAGCAGGAATTTTGTGGTAGAGTTTGTTAAATCTTTTGATAAATCAACAACTAGTTCACCGGGATTTCTTTTTAAATATTCAAATTATGTGAGAAGGTAAACAACATATTTCTTTACACCCCATTGTTTTTTAAGGATATTTATAAGTTCATTCCATGTTTGAATAGAATCTTCTCTAAGTTGCCTAAACCAGATCCTAATGTTACCTTCGAAGGACTATACAAATAATCTCATATAAACATCTTCATGCTTGATGTTCATATTTCCTACGAAATCTAAGAAGGAAGCTATATGATCCTCTACTGAGGGACCTGTTTCTCCATTAAATCCTGGTAAATGTTTAAGATATCCATCAGGAAAATTTCCCAAGACGTTAGGAAGAACAAGAGCAACATACGTAGCTTGTATAATTGGTTGAAAATCCATGGATGATGAAGATGATGATGATGAATATGATGATGAAGGTGTGGGTGAATGAGTACTATAGGGTGGAGGAGAATGTCAAGGAGGAGGAAGAAGTCAGGATCTCAAAGGAATTTTAACAATTAGATTTTGAATTGATGGTGTTAAATCTTCTTCCTTATATTCGCAAAATGGATTAGAATAGACACAAATTGTCTCTTCTGGTTGATTAGAGTTTAATGGAATAAGATGATAAACTAGAGTAACAAAATATATAGGCTTAAATTCATGCGAATTCAAGCCCAATTTTGTCTCAGATGTAGGTGAGTCTACAGGGAAAGATGGGACTTGATATGACTAAAGTGATTCTTCCAACAAAGTTGGCTGAAGATCTATTCCTTGTGAATAAAGTTTAGCAACTCTAGGAGGTAATTGAGTCAAATTAGGTTGGGGCAATATTACTGAAAAGGGATCTATGGATGAACTTTCTTCAGGGTGTAATGATGAAGAGGAAGAAGCATAAATGTCATGTTTTCTTTTCAAAGAGGCTTCCCTAATGAGTCTTTCTAGATCTGGTAAAGGGTTAACAATCTCAAATTCATAACGAGTTCTACTATGCTTAAAAGGAACTAGTTTGAAGCAGTGGAATTGTCAGGTGAAAGGTTTTGACCTATATCTTTATCCTTTATTCACTTTAAAGGAAAATGGAAAAATGATTGTCCCAAGAAGATTCAGTTTCTATTCTTCGTCTCCCCGCCAACGACGCCAATCTGATGTAGTCCTTTGAGATGATTGTGGTCAATAATCATGCCAAAGCATATAAAAATTTTTGTTTGTGTTTTGAAATATTCGAAGGACCAATGCATAAGATAGATTTTAATAAAAAATTTAAGGTTTTTAAATCTTGTAGATAATATCAATAATTATAAGTAAGGGCTTCTTGTTCATCTCATATAGCGATTAATATTTAATGATTTTGATTAAGTAGACTTATGTAAGAAAATATGATTATTAAATATTCAGATTGAATTATTTAATAAACCATAATCTGGAAAAATTTTAAACAATGTTTAAAAAATCAACAAAATATATCTAACATCACCAAGATACTGACAATTTATAGATAAAAGGGACTTACATTAACAAATTTTCAAGTAAATCATTCTTTATAATAATTAGAACTTCAGGAGGAATTATAAGGTTGCTGAAACATAGTCAACCTCACCTAGTTATCTTGATAATAATTAAATATATGAAGAAAAAAATGATTGAAAACTAGAAAAATCACAGAGAAGACAGAGTTGTATGAGATAAGTTCAAAATCCTACTTGTATTATTGATGATAAAAAAGACTTGTGTAATTTATGTTTACAAAAACTCACTCATCCAAGGGTGCAACCTTTAGTAAATCAAGCTAGGAGTTATTTATACTAATTAGAAAAACTTTAGAAATATCTTAATTGATTTACAATAATAGGATAATAAGAATAAATGAAGGAGACAAATAGATGGAGTGTCTCTATTTTTCGGAGGTTGTTGGTAATCCGACCCTTTTTTGGTGAAAGTTGTTGCTGAATTGTTCTTTGTCATTGGAAGTTATTGCTGACTTGGCTCTTCAAAATCTGATGTGCTCGCATGCTGCAAAATTAATCCTTTACTCGATGGTTTCACAAAACTTATCCTACTGATCTTCACTTGGGATTTCTACATTCATCATTTTCCTAAAGATTTCATCCACTTCAGTGAACCTATCAAAAGTTGGTTTTTGGATAAATAAATGTTTGATTTGATGTTGAATGATAAAATAAAACTGTATATCTTCGAGAAAATCTCTGCTTGCAATATGACCTTTGATTCCTACAAACTTTGATTCTTCTATTGAATTTTTATATAACTTTGCGCAATAATCTTCTAACTTGACAAACTTATCACCTAATCCAACAAGACCTGGCAGACCTTTATGATTTAAAACATTAAATTTAGTATCAAAACTTTGAACCATAAAATTTAAAGATTCACACTTGGTCTACAACTGGTTCATCAAGTTTATTTTTTGCAAAAACCTTCTTTATCTCCAAAATGGTTGCAGTCCTATCAGAGATATTGATTTCTTTCAACTCCTCTATGGTCTTTGAATTAAAAACCTTGGTCATATCAGAACCTTAACTTGGATTCCTTTTGAGTTGATCATTTTTCTCTTGAATTGTTGTTCAACATTTTTTTATGAGTTCCCGCTCCTCGAAGATGATCTATATAGATGGAATGGACTTGCTAATGTACAAGCTACTCTTGTTGGCTTCTCCTAAAGTTGATGCCATCAAAGATTTACTTTCGAGTTCTTTAATTTTAAGTTCCAACTTATGAGTCTTCTGCATTTCGTTTAGATAAAAAATGTCATTTTTTATATTTTGTGACTCAAGAAGTTGAAACTTCTGATGTAGTCTCTGATGTTCTTGTTTTTGAGTGGCCAAATTTTGAGCCAGTTGTGTGGCATCAGTTATTTTCAAGGATACTGAGGGTTCTATACTTGCAGAAGATGTTTGAGTTACTAAAGTAGGATCAGTATTCACTTGGAGTGTTGATTTCTCTTTCAACAGTTCTTCAATTTTTTCTTCCATTTTTCTGATCTAAAGATTTTGATCAATAATTAATTTAAGCATTTCCTCCTTATTAGATTCATTTTGTGCCATCTCTTTTGTCTGTGGGTTTTCAGTCGATGGTAGCTTGAGTTGTTTTCACAGAGCAGCAATGTCTGCATTTTTCTTCTTGATGATTTCTTCAGTTTCCTTCTAGTCCTTACGATCATATCCCACTTTTATTACAAGTTCTTCCAATGTATTATCTTGTTTTCTTTAGCCAATGAAGATAATTTCTCAATCTTCAATTGGGATTGCACATTTGAAAGTTCTACTTTCAATTTTGAAAGAGACGTAGTTGTTGTATTCATGGTTGAAAATAACATTTCTCCTGACTTCTTGTGCATATCCATCTAGTCAATTGGATGTATCTGTTTTGTATCAAATGAGAAGACATACTTCTTATACTCATCATTTGTCTTTGGAAATGGGACTATTGCTTGTAGAAAGGTCATCTACATATTGCATTTCCAACTGTCAAAGGAAGTGAGAATCCTATGTTGTCATGTACATGTCTATTTCCAAAATTGGCTATAAACATCTTATTTCAGTGCTTCATTCTTGTTCTTGACTTATAGAAATTTGGAGAATATATTATGCTCTTTTGAAGAGCTGGTATCTGAATTTTGGATGATTTCTAGCGGCTCTATTGCAGGTGATGTTGATGAAGGAGTCTGAGGAACATTGGTGGATGTGGATACTTCAGTATCTCCCAAATATATGATCTCTGGTTGTTTATATTTTGAAGGCAAGGAAGAAGTAACCTTTGGTTTCTTATGTTGTAAGATGAATCCTTTCATAATTTCCTTGGAATGTGGTGTCTCTTCTCTGACCCTTTTTTTTTGTTTACTGTGAGGCACTGGTGTCTATACATTTAAAGAAGAAATGACTTATTCATCTACTTCTTTTAAAGTACCTTCTACCCATTCATCCTAGTTCATGTACTTCTCTGTTTTTTCTCTAGAGGTACGAGTGGAAGAGGTTGTCCTCAGTTCAACCCTCAAAGCATAAATAATGCCATGGGAGTCATATGACCAAGTAAAACTTGATTGAAAACCCATATTCTTTAATAATGCATATGAATTAGTCCCATATGCTCTGGTATTACAAATGAATGATCCAACACTAGCCTTGATTTTAAACTAGGCTTTCCTCTTTCCTGAAAAAAAAAATGCAATCCATCCATATTTAAAGTTTGTCTTATGTACTCTATGGAAAAAATTCTCATAGGCACATGTTTTTGAAGTTTGTATGGTGGAAGCTCACAACCATACACCCTGATCTCTGTGTAATTTTTGTACATATACTAATCACCTATTTCTTCTTGTTCACTAACATGCAGAATTCTTTTAATGTCTTCTCCAATTATAGGCTCTGATGCACTGGTAAGGAGCTGCCTTACTGGATGAATGAATGAGTATATGAATTCTGAGAAAGAAGTGGTTATTGATGAAGCTCTTGTTACGGATTAATTTTTCATTTTCCCTACAATCCCCATCCCACACATTGGAGGACCATTTCAGTGACTTCTGTGTATTGTCATACCTTGCAAAAAGTGTCATTGTATCCTTTGGCATGTGAATAAAATTTTCTCTCTTGAATATTTCTGGTGTAGGCTCTCAAAAAAATATGATTTTGGGTTGGTGCTGGTAGGAAGTTATGGCCTTGCACCCATTGGAATTGTGTCTTAGAGGACTACCTGCGCCAAGCTGTTTTTGGATATTTTTTTAAAATAGAAGCGAAGTTTCCATTCCCAACCACTTCGTAAGCGGAGTTATCATGGTTTGTTCGCCTAAATAACATCGAAGTCCTTCCTTTGGCTTCTTGTTTAGTACATTTGAGAAACTCCCCAAATGATAAGGTCTCCCTTCCACTTTATGAGGAATCCCAAACCACCTCCTCCTCTCCTATAAGTACATCCTTCTCACATAGTTGTATATAGTTGAAAATTCCTTACTATAGATGGTGTGAGATAAAGCAAAGAGGAATCCATTGTCGAGAGAGAATCTAGGCCCATTGCCTCGTGAAGTCCAATTCCTCGACGAATGCTTGAGACAAGTTTGACTTGACCCGTCGAAGGAGGCTACAATGTCAAGGCTCTTCTGTTGTAAACTTCTTATCTCTACTTATTGATATGTGACTATATGTTTTGGTTCCCATTTTACGTTTGATATTTTTAATCCTATGCAATGTGTTTGATTCTCCTTGACCAATTAAATAGTTATGAATGTAAGTATCTTTTTGTATGTTATTATCATTCTCTTATCCTTGTGCAGGCACCTGAGTATCACCACTAAAGGACCACGATGTGTAAAGATGAAGATCAAGAGATTGCTACCACAAGCTATGACAACTACGTTGGAAAAAAGGTAGGTCATCTATCACAACTCAGTTTCACTCATAAACTAGGAATCTGAAGGATTAGCATGTTCCCTTGTTGCTAGACCCACCCTAGGGCTAGAGGGATAGCCTTTTTCTGCAGAGGGGATTTACCTGCACAACAAGTTGGACACCATACTGGGGATCACTGTGTTTTTCATCTCTAGTTCTTTGTCTAGTATTTTTCTTATCAAGTCGAATTTGGTTGTTTCATCATTTTTCTGCTTTGTTTTGCATGTCTGACTTTTTTCATCCATCTTGTTCAGTCCCAGAGTGTCAAGTCTGACCTCTGCTTAGTGTTTTTTATTTTTCCCCATGGCTTTCTAGCTCGACACTAATTTTTCTTGAACATTCGTGTCGTTTGGCGCTTGTTTCTTTTGTCACAAGTGTGCCAACACCTGTTTAGCCCGGATTATAGCTAAACAGACACGTCAAATCCCAGAGGATTAAATTTTATCCTTTTTTCTGAGTTTTGTCAGTTTCTCTTGCCTTTGGGTTGGATTTTCATTTTTCAGTTGGTCTGTTGGGATTTTTTTTACTCTCTTATCTCATTATTCTCAGTTTTTTATCCTTCATCGTATTAGTGGAGTTTGTCATCTTAGGGTTTCTAGGTGTCTCGTGTCACTTTTTCGACTCTCTCTTCAGTGAGCCTTCTCAGTTGAGTTTGAATCAGTTTGGTATTTGTCATTTCAGGTTGTTGACTAATTGTTTTCACTTTTATTTCGTTTCTTCATGTCATTAGTTTGTTGAATGATCACTTTTGTTTCTTTTTAGCCTTCCATCCATAACCTTGAGCATAGATTACGTTGCTCGTTGAATTGGTTTGAAAGCCCTTTTTGCTTGAAGGATTACATCTCTGTTTTGAGTGTGTTTGATGATTGTATTGGATTGATCTCTTTACCTTAGATCATTACATTCAAATTTCTCAAAACTAGTGTTCATTTTTATTTTTAGTGTAATGTTGCATTTTTCTTCTCATTCATATAAAAATACAAAATTTGCATTTTTTCTCTTAGTTTGAAAATGAAAATTGTTCGTTCACATTAGTATATTTTCATGAACAAGGAAAGAGCTTTTCATTCTCTACTTTGGCTGTCTTAGATGGATTAGTGAAATTCTTCTTATTTTTAATTGATCGCTTCTATGTTCTGAACTACTATCCCTCTCTTAACTAGCTTTCATTGAATTGGAATTATTTTCTTTTGCATGTAGTTGTGCATTAATAATTTGAGATCACATTCAGTAAGGCCTTGAAATTGCAACATTAATTCAAGATCAACTTTAAAATGAATTCTATCAACCTAAGGAATCATTCAAACCTAACGCACATATTTTAGAGGTCTAAGCTAATGATGTGTTACAACGTCATTAAAACTAGTAGTTGTCGTTCGCCATTTGGCTTTTGACAGTGCTGACACGGACTTGTGCTCCCCGTATCGTTGAGTATATAAAGGGAGACCCTAATAAGTTGAAATCCTTTATCCATAGGAAGTTGATTCTATCGCCATATAACCGTGATACACAGAACACAAGATTCGAGGAGACTACCTACACATACATCAAGTCCTTGGTCATTTCTCTTTCATTTGATCACAAAGGTGTATATTTCAGTTCACGGAGACTTCATACACCCTCTTGCTTGGATTCCCTAAGTAGTCATTTTGGCCTTTTCGTGATTCTCTAAAATTGAAAATATCCTCAAGCATTTGTCCTTTCACGCTCGTTCAAACTAAAAGTGACTAGAGTCACCTTTTGCATATTTCTCGACTCTTAAAACATCAAACAACATAGTTTCATTTCAATGTCATAAAATTAATTTCCTACGATCACGTACCCGTTAAAGATATTTTCTTGGCTTGTTCTTAAGTAATTATTTATTGTTTGATCTTGAAGCCTCACATTAGTTATCTGGGTTATCCTCTATTTTGAGACACAGTCATGGTGGCGGAACCACTATTTTCATTTTCCTCTTCATTACCTCCTAGTTCTAATCCTTCTCTTGAAGTTTCTTTGGAAGCATCTCAGCCCACTTGGTATGTCAATTTCTGGCAGTCTATTATTCCGAGTATCTTACCCCTTAGTACCTAATCTCCTCTTGAAGATCCATTTGATATCAACTGGTAACCTCAGGATGCTTGGTCCGGTTTTGGGAACGAGGAAGAGTTTCTTCCTCTTACGTCGGAACCATATTTATTAGCCATTGCTTTACTTGCCACTGCTTGTTGCCTTTTCAACAATCAAGTGGCTTCATCCGACATGGATTCTTCGAGTCTCGTCAGTAGTGAAGAGATTTATGTTTATATAGGAGATCATCAGGTCCCTCCATAGATTTTTCCTTATGTCTCAAGTAAACCTTCTTCACAACTAGTATCTCTCTCACATGGTTACTGTACTTTGGGTCAGATCATTTCTGGCGTTGCATCACTATATCAGAACCCGATATGGTATGATACATCGACTCCCTCGGGGAGCTCGTCTATCTCGGTATAGAGGGCATCACCCTCAACTCCCATAACATCGATGATTGTAACCACTGCTCCTATCTGACCCACAATCTATGTGGCCTCATCTACGTTGGTTGTCAATATGACTCACTCATCCATAGTGTCTTTTGTTATTCGAAGGTCCATTTTTATCAATTCCACAATATATGTTAGGCCCACCGTGAGTGGATCGTAGCCTCACGTTTCAGGAACCCAACCTACTAGTAGTGTGCCTATGGCTTCTACTTCCATTCTTGGAGGTTTGACATTTGATGAGTATCTGTTGGCCATTCTACAGTAGAATTCTACTCCCCAAGGTTCTTAGCAACTACAAATTTCAGGTAATGCTCTACATCATTTTTACATGTACGGTAATATCGTCTATTTGTCTCCAATAGATCCCAATTAGACCATATACCAATCGGGAAAACCTGATGGTCCACAAGGACAACCCTTACAGGAACAAACTTCGATCCAACAGGGAAAAACCTATGGTTCACAGGGACAACCTTATGGTCTGCAAGGGAAACCCTTATAGGGATAACCTTTGGTCCAACAAGAAAAACCCTAAAATCCTACTGGTCAACCTCATGTTCAACAGGGTGCATCTTATTTCCCGGGGGGCAAATCTATCCACCACAAGGACAACGGTTTGTGCAACAACATCATCCTTACATTTAGCAAGGTCAGACTTTTGTACGACAAGGATAACTCTACGGTCCTGCATCAGGTCAACCTGGTTTTCAGAGGCAACCTGGTCCATCTCAACCATTAGGCCAACCTTTTCCGAAATGGCAACCCAGTGGCCCTCAGCATCGAGGCCAACCTTACCCATACGGACAACCTCTCCAACCTCAGTATTCATTTCAACCTACACCCCAGGGACAACCCATTCAGCCTCTAGGTGCCACTTATCTTCCTCAAGTTCAATATCAGGTCGTATATAGTGTGCCGCAAGGCATTACTTATGTTCCTCAAGGTCAATCTCAGCTGCTATACAGTGTGCCTCAAGGCACAGTGTATCTTCCTCAAGGTCAGACGGAAGTATTGTATAATGCACCTCAAATCACTACTTACATTCCACAACAAGATCCATATGTTGCTCAGACAGGACCTCAGTGGTATGCTCAGAATCAATATCCTAGTCCTCGACCCATCTATGGGCAGAACTATCAGGCTTATAACCCTTATGGACAAAATCCTCTGGGATAAAACATATGGAGGAAATATTTATCTCAACCTCGGTGGAATCCTAATACTGGTCTTTATCAATGACCTGCAATTCCTTTCAATCCTCAATTACCTTTCCTTGCTATGTTGGAACTACTGGATGTGTCGAAGTTGATGAACGATCCCATCCTCTATAATCCATATTTGCCTCCAGTTCCAACTAAAAATTCTGATGATTGTCCTAAATTAGAGGGCAAGACCCCTAAACACATGTTATGGCATACCATCTTTGGTGTTCTTCTAACTCTTGGGTTGATGATTCCATTCGACTCTGTCTTTTCCAACGGGCTCACATTGGTGCCGCTGCCAAGTGGTACATTGAATTATCCCACGGCGTCTTCCAAGATTTCAACTCTTTAGCCATGGAATTTCTCATGCACTTTCAGTTACCAGTTTGGTATGAAACTGGGACCGACCTCCTCACATCCTTGAAACAAGATCGAGCTACCCATATCTCTAATCATATTCATGAAAAAGCTGCAAAAAATGATTTTGGAAGCAAATAAGTTGCTGTAGAAATTTTCGTACCGTTTTCCTGGCTTTAAGCCTAGGAAATGCTATGAAACTGTGAAAAACTTCAGAATTTCCAGATTTCAACACTATCTCAAAAAAGTGGCCTCCAACTATAAAAACTTGGTCTTCAGCATGCCATGAACCCTATAAATTAGAATCAATCTCAACTTAACACCCCTGTTGTGTTTCTTCTTCATTAATGATCAGTTGAGTAATGGGTTCTTCAACCACAGTCATCTGCAAACCCTTCTTCTCCAAATCTTCATGAATCATTTCCAGTTGTTCTTGTAGGTCTTTGACTTGGTATTTTAGTGTCCTATTATTAGACTTTAAGTGTAGGTTCATTTTTCTGATATGTTTCACCTCTCCTCTCAATGGCTTAGTCCATTTGATCAGTTTTTCTTTGTTGTCCAAGGTCTTAGAGACACTTGTGACTTAATCCTCCCAAATCTCTTTCATTTTCTCAAAATGTGCCTTATGAACCTTTTTCTTCCTTGCTTCTTTCTTCAAGACTGATATTTCATCATTTCCCATCTTCAACTGCTCCTTAAGGACTTCAATCTCTGTTTTTTCAATGATTTTCTCTTTCCTTTATTTTGCTTAATGACTAGATCTTCTTTTGTAGGTTATGAGAGGTCAATGATGCTTGGTGGTGGCTGGACAGTTTCGGTGACCTTATGAGCTTATTTATTTCTTTCCAAGACCTTTCTTGCATGTCTTGTGATTGGTTTCGTAGCTTGAAACATGAGTCCAACATCTTCACCTGCAAACTCTAACTTAGTTGTTTTGGCTTTCTTGAGCTTCTTTCCTCCCTCGTCTATATCTTCAGCTTGGACTATGGGAATTTCTTCAATATCAATAGCATGCAAAATGTCTTCTAAGTTACCCTTGGCGACTATTTGGATTCTTGTAACCCTCTTGCTGCCATGTTTTCTCATTGTTGGCTTTTGTTTTGCAGGTGTAACTTTGGGTGTGTCAGCTTTTTGCAATGGCTCCATCTCCATGATCACTGGCTCAATTTCTCTACCACTGAAGGTGATGGTATATCTCTAGGTTTAGGAGTTCTTTTAGGAGTGATGGAATCTATTTCAAAACCACTAATGACTAGAAAATATGACCAGTCTCTGCCTAATGTATTTAACTCTTCTAATACTAGCAACTTGATTAAACCATGATGAAAGAGTGAGTTTTCATTTCCTTCAGACTTAGCTTGAACTTTTTCTGACGTTTTAGCTAAGCTTTTGTATAAGTAAAAAGGTAAATCAAGAAACTTCTTACCAACAAAATGTAGCAGAAGCCTAAGGTGGTAGGAATAAACCATATGATACCTTCCTCCACATGTAAAGTACTTCTAAATGGTTAGCAGTAGATTTTAAAGTTTTCTTTCATGTAGCTCCTTGGGATATCATTTGTGAGATCAATCTCACTATGCTCTAGCATGATAAATTCCTTATAGTCTTGCACGGTGAACTTGAAGCCTTTGAACCATTTTTTTCCTCCTCTATGGATTCCTGTTACTGTTTTAATGGTCTCTGGTGTTACAGTGAAGTCCAAAATTCCTACCTTTGAAGTTGTCCCATTGAAACTGATAGCAAACTCCTTAGAAACCTCCACATGGCACCCTTGCAATCTTTGGAAAAACTGCAAAAACCCTATTCTTCTGAAAACTTATAAGGTAGTTCGATCTTCATTAATCAAATTCATGTCTAATGGCTCATATCTGAGGCAATTTCCACCTATGTTGGTCTTCCTCTTTGCAGCCATGATGATTTTATACCATCTCTGCCTCGCTTGATCAGTGACATCTAAAAATTTTGAAAATGCCATCAACCAGCTTGGCTTGTTGAAACAGCTCTCCAGAACTTAGTCGCATACAAAGATGAACCAGAGAACGACAAATGACTCAAGTGGGTAATTTTTTAAATTTTGTATGACAATGCATGGCTTAATCATGACTCATACAAGCTAAAAGCAATAATAATGACCTGAACCATGACCTTTGTACCTTGATTTAACCCTAACTGACTTGAATGACATCCTCCCTAACACTTCTAATAATTTACTAACACCTTGCACCGAATTTGAAAATACAAAACGAAAAACATCTTTTCGTAGTGTAGTTAGTTTATTTCCTGGCAGTTTCGCTATGAAAGTATTAGCAGTTTTGTAGCGAAAACTGCCTTTTTACTATGTAATTCGCTATGAAAACAAGAAATCTTGGCTAATGTGACCTTTTCGAATTCAAAGTCTTGGGAAATGGAATATGTCGGCAAATGATGACTAATGGGACATGATATGACTTGAATGTGTTAGGATATTCCGACACATAGGAAATAGTTAAGAATAACTTAGTCTAGTGTAGAGTTAGCTAAAGTGTGTTTCTTAACCATGTACATTTTTAACTTATAATCCGACGGTCACGATTTGTAGTGATATGATGATTATCTCTCACCTCAGTATTAAAGACACTTGATCCATGGCGTAACACCTGATTGGTTCATGATCTCTATTTAAAGAGCACGGAGGGTCATTTGTCAGGTAACCATTTATGAGAGAAACATATGTAACTTTTCTTTTATATTAATAAATTCCTTGAAGTGACCGCGTTTGTGCAGGGCATGGACTGTTTCCCTCTTTAAGGGTTTTAACCATGTGATTATACTGGTGTACTGATTTGTGATCTGTTTGTAAGTGGTGACCTTTGGTTCTTGATCTACAAAAATTACCCTATAAATTCCTATATGGTATCAGAGCTATTTTGAGGGCCGCGTCCGTTGCTGATTAAAATCCAAAGCTGGTTTGACTGCATGTGAATGTCATTTTTTAGATCTACTATTTATAAACATTTTTGGGCTTGGAGAACCGATCGGTTGTGTCTGGAGCATATGTTACAATGAGGAACACCTTTCGTTTCATGCGAAAAGGTTTCCAGCTGCCCAAGTTATGTCAGTTTAGATTTCGAGGTATAAAGCATATATTTTGCAGTTATATTTGTTAAGCACCAACCTCATCAAAATCACTTGAAAGTAGCTAAAATAATACTTCGATATATACAAGGTACAATTCAATTCGGGATTCATTATAATGTAGGAGCATCTCCCTTGTTAATTTGTTTCACTGATTCTGATTAGGCTGGTGACCCTGATGATCGAAAGTCCACTGCATTAGGATATGTATTCACTCTTGGTTCAGGACCTATTACTTGGTCTTGTAAAAAAAAAAGTGCCATCTTCCTTTCTTCAGCAAAAGTAGAGTATTGTGGTGCAGTTGAAGCCAGCAAGGAAGCCATGTGGCTTCATCAGATCCTGTCTGAATTTGGCCTTAATCAGCAGCATCCAACTACACTTTGGTGTGATAATCAGAGTGCCATTCAGCTATGTAAAGATCTATTTCAACATCAGGTTAAGAAACACATTGAACTCCACATACACTCCATCAAAAATCTCATTCATGATCATGTTCTTAAAGTGTAGTATTGTCCGACCAATGATCAAGTAGCTGATATATTTACGAAGGCTCTCACATAAGCGAATTTTACCAAAATTAGATCCATGCTTCGAGTTCAGGAAAGTTTTCATTAAGGGGGAATAGGCTCTAATGACTCCTTCCTTCTCCTATTGTGTCACTTTTGTAAATCCTTAAATCCTATCCCAATTTGTTCTTAAGGGGGGATGTTAGGATATTTCGACACATAGTAAATAGTCTCCCTTTGTGTCACCTTTTTAGATCCTTCAATCCTATCCCAAGTTGTTCTTAAGGGGGGATGTTAGGATATTATGACACATAAGAAATAGATAATAATAGCTTAGTCTAGTGTAGATTTATGTAAAGTGTGTTTCTTTGTAATGTTCCAAATTTGAAACTTTGAAATGAATAAGATGTATAACGGTCTTGTTATTATGAATAAGCTTAAAATATACATAAGAAACACATATAAATCATTTTTAGCTACACCATCAACTTGTACTTCGTTTCATGATCCGAAACGTGGGGAAAAAGGGTATTTTATGCCCTAAAAAGGTTGTTTTCAGAAATGAGCGTACAAATAAGTAGGGGAAATGGTTGGATATGATAGCTTAGGTCATTAGGGAACTATGCTCCAAATTTCAGCTCAAATTAATCCTTATAGCTATATTAAACAACTCCTCCTCTCTTGACTAGGCTAGAAAACACTGATTTCCCATGACTTTACTAAAAAGAAATTTTTGAATATAGTGAGAGCGTAATTCCCATGAGGGTTTCTAACGAAAATGAATAAATAGGTCTGATATACAACTTATATTAATTAAACAACAAATAAATGGAGGTTTAATCACTTATACGGTAGAAACAGGGCTCTCGGCAAGATTTCCGGCAAAATGCATGTAGAAAGGTAGGACTGCGGAAACTAACACAGAATACAGAAAATATGCATTAAAAATGACTGAATATAACATATCAGAGCTGAATAGTACATAAATATGGCCAAAGGCCTCTCCAAAAAACTACCGGAAGGAAATAAGCACCTCCTCTTACAAGATGAGCACAAAATCAAAGGGTGCAGCACTGTTGCTGCTGCCCCTGCAACAAGGACACATTTTTCTGAAGTAGACTTCACTGTGGCTGAATGTGAAGGAATTTACTCAAGAAAAAAACTGAAATGAAGCTCCAATCACTCCCATTTTATCACTTAAGCAAGCTAATCTCAAGAGAGGATGGAATTCCTGCACAGGAATTTCTTACACTAAGCAGTGCAACAACTCCGACTAAACAGCTAAAGTATGCAATTGGTCTCTATACCAAAATATCTGAATACATGAATGAATATCCTTTAATGCTATGCCTTCCTTTTGTCTTTTGTGAGCCTCCTCACCACAGACCCCACACAATGTTGAGGTGACTTCTTCATGAAGCTTCCTCCTTTAAAACTGTGCTGCCCTAGATTTCTTCCGTCCTTTTGTGGCTACGTTGTTGACTTGGTAAACTAATCCACCTCTAATGCCTCTTTCACACTAGGGATATTCAATCTAGTTTACATATGTGTGCCTTAGGCTGATCCTTTTTCACATTGAACCGGTTTACATAGGTGATCTCTTCCTCCTCGAGAATGCATGTTCACTTAGTCAAACTTGACTATGTCCTCATCTATTTTTCCCTTGTTCACACTTGTAAGTGTAAAATTCAGCTCTTAAAGTGATCCCCTTCCTTATTAAGGTGGAAATTATTCATATTTTATTATTCATGGGCCTCCTTACCCATTTATTCCTCTTCTAAGTGATAGTAGAAAAATCTATTGTTCCAAATTGCTATGTGCAAATTTGGGAACATTACAGTCCTCCCCTACCAAATGTTGCTTGTCCTTAAGCAATTACAAGGATAGGACTGAAGAGAATCCTCTTCTCCCCTGTATCACCCTCATAAGATGAAGTATCCCGAGGATCAAGGTGTTTCATCATCAATATATCTCCAAGTTGCTCCTCCCAAGTGTGTAAGCTATCTAAATAGCTGACATTATGTGATAGTGAAACATCTACGGAAGCAACAATGGGCTGCTTGAAGGTTCTCTTGAAGCATGAAGGCTGATAGAGATTGGGACTCATCATCCCCATTTTAATATCTCCTCCCCAAGCTATCAACCAAGCAAAATGAGCCACCCTCCAAAATGGTAACTCATGCAAATCATCCTCCACCTAAAGCTCCGGCAAAGTAGCTGCGCTGAAATTCTGATAATGGTAGGCATAGCGGCCTACCCCACACTGCTCTCCTCTCCACTTAAGACAAGTTTAAAGGATTTGTTGATCTTGGGCTTCCATCATGTTGCCCTCAAATGGCTAGAAGGAAGCTAGACCTCGAAAGGTCCCCCTCCCAGCATTGTGCATCAAGCTGGCCCAAACCATCTTATACATGATGGATAAGAAACCATCATCATAAGGAACTCTATCCATCTCATGGTCCTCCTCATAAAGAGACAAAAAATTTTCTGTAGAGGCCATGTCTATCCCCATTCTTCCCTTAGAGCATGTAATATAAAGTGTGGGGATTCTTCTCCCCCAAGAACACACCCACTCCATGTGTTCCTCCTCCCATCATGCTCCTCATATAGGCAATAATAACATCATCACATAGGATCCATATCAACACCATAATAATAGAAATACTGAAGGTTCTATGTAGTGCTGGAGTGTACCAACAGTCTCCTAAGTGGTCATAGCATAGTCTTCCCCGCTGCAGCTTCAGACAATAAAATTGCAAGTTGTCTCTTGACAAATGGCTTGCTGTATAAGTCATCACACCCACTAGTAAATATTAGATGGCTGAATATGTCAAATGGGCACACAAGAAGCAACCATATGCTTGCCCCGGATCATACAGTTGATGGTTGTATCCATCATAATAGCTCACCAAAAATAGACCATGGAGCCTAAAGAAAAACTTGCCCCTTTGTACAACAAAGTACTACAATGAAAAGGTAAGAGCATGCAAATATTGTATCAACAATCAATAAATGCATCAATAGAATTCTTACCATGTAATGAAGACAAGATGGTGACAATATCCATAGATGAATCATCCATAGTGGCATGACATATCCATATGAAGAGTAATGAACCACATGCTACATGAAAATCCTCCTTGTCATGACTGGAAATCCAAGTCAAGGAGAACATACCACCATAATCAATGAGTTCATCCACCATTTTACCAATCTCACCTCCTCCATGCCCACCAAGTGCATCAAATATTAATTGATCGTGGGAACACTCCATCAACAAGCTCATGCCCCAAGGTGACAGTGCTACTGGCCTATGCAAATAGCCTCCTGCCAACTCATGAATACATTCTCTGACATGTTCTATGTCAAATACTCCTCCCATAATGTTGCCATATCCTCCCATTGCAACATCATGCAAAATGTGAGAGCAACTCTGCCCGTGCTCTCTCTCAATCCTCCAAAGAAATAAATTAGTTTTTTGCCTCATCATGCCTCCATCATACAACTGATGCAGTGAAAAAAAAATGACCATATCATCATAATGCATCCACACTCCTTGCTGCTCTATGATGAAATTATCCTACCAATCTTCCTTCCCCTTCTCACCCCATGGAAAAGGACATGTCATAGGTTGACCAAACTCTCTCAAGAGTAGACAACGCAGCATTGCCTCTTGCTGCCTAGTGTCATAGACTTGCAAGTGGTTTACAAGCCTCTTGCTTCCCATCCACATCCACTCAACTCCTTTTGGATGCTTCTCATCACATGATGCTACTCTTCCTCCCTTCCTTCTACTTCCAGCTACAATGCTGCACAATCATGCTGCTCATTTATTGTGCTTGGACCTCCATGTAAGAGATCCTTGGGAATCCATTTCAAAGATGCAAGAATCCCTCTAGTTGGAGCAAGAGCTCCTCCTTCCTCTGCATGAGGTACTAGATTAAATCTAGAAATGACAGTGATGTTGCCCTCAGCTTCCTCAATATGAGTGGGCAACCCTCCAATGATTGGATCCTCTTTTGGAAAAAGGATCTATTTGCCTCCTTGTGCCAAAAATGAATTTCTTGCCTCCAAGTATGCATCATGCAACATATTAGCCTCCTTCTAGGTCCTCTGAAATGTTTTTGAGTCTATGATTTCCTCCATCATATGCAAGGGTTTTTCTTGTTTGAATGTGTTTTTTTCCTCCACATGTGTTTAAGAATTTCTCCTACCAAATATCCTCATCAAAGTTCTAATGAACATTGCATAGGAAGATGTATTTTCATTTTTCAATGTAAATGTCTCAAATAACCACCATGCATAGACCTTACCTCCCAAGTGCAACGCTGCTACTCTGATGGCTTCATCTCCGGAAATCTGATGCTACTGCAAAAAGGTGCCTAGCTCTTCTATCCAAGCCCTGGCTAAACAAGTAGGGGAACCATTAGATATAGATAGAATAAATCTATCCTCATTATGCTGCTTGCTCCTCCTCACCATGATCTTGCAAAACTCCAGAAAATTAATATGATCTCTAAACTTCTGAGTTTGAGATTCATATTCATGCAAGAAACCTATAAGAGTTCCTCTCTTCGGCATTTCTTCTTCTTCTCTCATGGAAAAATTGGCCATGTGAATGCGTTTTATATCATAGGGTGTAGCTGCATACTCACATCCCCTACAAGAAAATATAGAGTTTGACTCATTTTCAAACCCTCTTGGAGATCCTGTAGAAATCTCCCTCATTAGCTTTTGAAATTCTTCATGAATGTTCTGTACAGATTTTGGAAGAAGCTTTGTAGGCTTATATCCATTTCTCTCTCAATGAAATGGAGTATTAATCTTCTCTCTCCTTGATAGCATGATGGCTGAGATCCACTGGCTAGGCCAAAGATCATGCTCTGATACCACTGTAGTGTTCCAAATTTGAAACTCTGCAATGCATAAGATTTATAACAGTAATTTTATGATGAATAAGTTTAAAATATACATAATAAACACATAGACATCATTTTTATCTACAAAAACAACTTGTACTTCGTTTCATGATCCGGAAAGTGGGGAAAAATGGTATTGTATGCCCTAAAAAGGTTTTTTTTAGAAATGAGCGCACAAATAAGTAGGGGAAATGGCTGGATATGATATATCAGGTCATGAGGGACCTATCCTCCGAATTTCAGCTCAAAATAATTCTTCTAGCTATATTAAACAACTCCTCGTTTCCCGACTAGGGTAGAAAACACTGATTTCCCATGACTTTACAAAACAGAAATTTATGAATACAGTGAGAGCGTAATTCCCATGATTTTTTCTATAGAAAATGAAGAAATATGTCTGATATACAACTTATATTAATCACACAGCAAGTAAATAGAGGTTTAATCACTTATACAGTAGAAACAAGGCTCTCGACAAGATTTCTGGAAAAATGCATGTACAAAGGTATGACGGAAGAAAATAACACAGTCTACATCTACTCTGCAATAAAAATGACTGAATATAAAATATCAGAGCTGAATAATATAGAAATATGGCCAAAGTCCTCTCTAACAAACTCCCGGAGGGAAATAAGCACCTCCTCTTACAAGATGAGCACAAAATCAAAGGGTGCAACACTGTTGCTATTGCCCCTGCATCAAGGATGTAGTTTTCTGAAGTAGACTGCACTGTGTATGAATTTTAAGGAATGGAATCAAGCCAAATACTGAAATGAAGCTCAAATCACTCCCCTTTTATCCCTTAAGTAAGCTGATCTCAAGAGAGAATGGAATTCCTACACAGGAATTCCTTGCACTAAGCAATGTAGAAACTCCAGCTAAACAAGTAAAGTATGCAGTTGGTCTCTAGACAAAAATATCTTAATACATGAATGAATCTCCTTTGATGATATTTCTTCCTTTTATCTTTGGTGAGCCTCCTCACGCCGGACCCCAGACAATATTGAGGTGACTTCTTCATGAAGCTTCCTCCTTTAAAACTGCGCTGCCCTAGCTTGCTTCCCTTCTTTTGTGGCTGCGATGTTGAGTTGGTCAACTAATCCACCTATAAAGCCTCTTTCACACTAGGGATATTCAATTTAGTTTAAATATGTGTGCCTTAGGCTGATCCTTGTTCACATTGAACTGGTTTACTTAGGTGATTTCTTCCTCCTCAAGAATGCATGTTGACTTAGTCAAACTTGACTATGTCCTCATCTATTTTGCCCCTGTTCACACTTGTAAGTTTAAAATTCAGCTCCTGAAGTGATCCCCTTCCTTATTAAGGTGGAAATTATTCATATTTTATTATTCATGGGCCTCCTTACCCATTTATTCCTCTTCTAAGTGATAGTAGCAAAATCTAATGTTCCAAATTTCTATGTGCAAATTTGGGAACATTACATTCTTTACCATGTACATTTGTAACTTATAATCTGATGGTCATGATTTGTAGTGATCTGACGATTATCTCTCACCTCAGTATTAATGACACTTGATCTGTGGCTTAACACTCGATTGGTCCATGATCTCTATTTAAAGAGCATGGAGGGTCATTTTTCTAGAACTGTTTATGAGAGAAACATATGTAAATTTTCTTTTATATTAATAAATTTCCTGAAATGGCTGCATTGGCTCAGGGCATGGATTTTTTCCCTCTTTGAGGGTTTTAACCACATGATTATACTGGTGTACTGATTTTTTATCTGTTTGTGAGCGGTGACCTTTTTTTCTTGATCTACGGAACTTACCCTGTAAATTCCTACAGAATGGGGGTGGGTTTGGACCTTAGGATAGGCTAATATGAAAAATTTTAAATTTTCCTAATGAACTCTATGACCATACCTTTTACAAATGAACTTTAAGACTATGTCAAATGATGTTTCACTTTTTTTGGGTGATAACAGTGGCTCCACTTGGGATGGTGTTCCCCTGTGGTACACCAGAGAACCTGTAGTTCCAGTGGTATCCATCTTCTTGAAAACAAAAAATTTCGAATTTGCCAAGCTTTCCTCCAAACTCTAATGGCCTTCACCTCGGGCTCAAACTTGATGATCATCTTTTATTTATTAGTAGAAAAACATATTAAAATGGAATACATATAATGGAATGAAAGATCAGTAGAACTTAAGAGGAATAATGCTTCAAAAACCTGCCATTGACAGGCCCTCCAACACAAGGTTGTCCATCTATCTCTTGCAGTATGTAAGTCTTGTTTCTATGGAATTCAGCCACTTGGAATGGACCTTTCTAGATATTCTCAAACTTACCATGCTTGCCCTTCTCTTCAATCCTTGACTCCCACTTCAAAACCACATTTTGAATTTGAAATTTTTCTTCTTTGACCTTCCTGTCAAATGTCTTCTTAATTCTATTTTGAAACTACTCATTGTTGTTATAGACTTCCTCCATTTTCTCATGCAAATCTATCAACTGGTTTATTCTCCTTTGAATTTCATATGGCCCCTCCTCTAATCCTTGCAGCAGCATCATAACAGGCACTCCCAAGGATGTAAGAAAGATGGCTTCAGCTCCATATATCAACTCATAAGGTTAAGTTCTGATTGATATTTTTGTGCACACTCTATCAGCCCACAGGGCATACTTCAGCTTCAAATGCCATGAATTCTTATTTTCCTGCAGAACCTTCTTAATAATCCTCATAATTATTTTGTTAGAAGATTCAACAAGACCATTACCTTGTGGAGTATAATGTCCAAGTGTAATGTGATATTGATGAAAAAAGCTGACCAGCCTCTTGGATTTTAATGCATGTGCATTCTGAGTGATGATCTTCATAGGGCAGCCAAACCTAGAGAATATATTATTCTCCAAAAATGAAATGATAACTGAATCATTTGCTTGCCTAGTTGGGATTGCCTCAATCCACTTGGTGAATTAATTAGTTTCTGTCAGGATCCAACAATGCTGACCTGAAGATGATGGATGAATCTCACCAATAAAATCTATCCCCCACTACTAGAATGGCACTTCAACATATATAGGCATCAAGGGTAAAGGAACAAGATTTTTGTTACCATAAAAAATCCGGCATTCATGGCAGGCAACAATATTTTTGTAGACATCTTTAAACATAGTAGGCCAGTAGCACCCTCCTTTTAGAATCTTTTTGCTGTGGACTTCCAATAATGATGTCCTCCACAATATCCTTTGTGAAACTCCTCAAACACTTTTTCTGCCTCCTCTTCCAGCAAATAATTCAAAAGAATACCACGAGTATCTTTCCAATACATATTTTTATCAATGATACAGTTTCTCAGGGATTTCAACATGAAAAACCTTTCTTTAGACATTTTTAATTCACAAGGACCCCTATGATGATGTAAGAAAAAAAAATGTCTTTGTACCAGTTATAAAGGATGTACTTCTCTTCAATGGGAATCAACTCTTCATCTTCATCTGTTAATTCTAAAATTTCTACAATTAAACTCATATCAAGACAGTCAAAATTCGACTTTGCCATCAGCTTTGCTAGCCCCTCAGCTTTGACCAATTTTTTGGGTATGATCTTTATATCATGTTCCAGCAAGTTATTTATCCACTTTCATCTCTTACCATCAGGATCAGATTGAGTTAAGATGTCCTTCACAACAACATTAGGAACAAATGCTATAACATGAGAATGCAGAATGTAGATTCTGAAATATCTTATGGCTTTGACCAAAGAATAGGCATGCTTCTCTAAGATGTTATAATTCAGCTCTGGATTAGCTAAGGTCCTTATAAAAAATGAAATGGGTTGCTCAGTACCTTGTTGTGCTTTCTGCAGCAAAACTCAAGCAATTGTATTTTCTGATGCAAATGTAAAAACTATAAATTCCTTTGAAAAATCTATGCTGATCAACATTGGTGCTCTAGTGAGTGCCTTCCTGATTTCCTCAAATGACTACTTTTATTTTACTGTCCACTTGATGTCAGCTCCTTTCTTCAACATCTTGGTTATTTCTTTTACAATATCAGCAAAAATAGGAATAAATCTCCTCACAAAATTCACCCTTCCAAGGAAAAACTGAATTTCCTTCATGCTTCTAGGTAGATATAATTTCTAAATGGAATTGACCCTATTTGTATCAATATTAATCTCATATTTATAAATAATATTCCCAAGTAACTTCCCTGAAGTCAGAGAAAAAATGATTTTAGTGGGATTGAGAGAAATTCCAAACCTTCTACACTTCAGCAGAATATTTTCTAGATTCTTCAAATGGTCCTCCTCTCTCCTTGAGAAAATTGTTATGTCATCCAGATAGATAACCACCAATTTATCCTTCTCCTTGGCAAAATCAATTTCCATTTCTCTTTGAAAGGTCGCTCCTGTATTCATCAGGGCAAAGGGAATATTTCCATACATGAATGTGCCCCATGGTGTGGTAAAGGCAGTTTTCTCTTGATCTTTTGGATGCACTAGTATCTGATTGTACCCTGAAAAACCATCTAGCATAGACATCCTTTGGGAACCAACAATGTTCTACAGAATTTGGTCCATATTTAGCAGAGGGTAGTTGTCCTTCAGAGAGGCTTTGTTCAAGTTTCTGAAGTCAATGCAGATTCTGATTTCTCCACTCTTTTTCCTAACTATAACCAAGTTTGCAAGCCATTTTGAGAATCTAATTGGAACAATAGTTTTGGTGTGAAAGAGCTTCTTGATTTCCTTCTCAATCAGAGGCATGAGAAGTGGATTAATCCTCCTCAACTTTTGTTTGAAAGGCTTTTCATTTTCTTTAATAGGAATGGTATGTTGAATGATAGTAGGACCATAATTATTTAAATCAACATAACTCCATGAAAAAACATCTATGAACCTTTTCATCATCTCAATATATTTATGTTTCATGTCAACTGAAAGAAATTTTGAAAGCTTGATCGTTTTTGGCATTGCTACTGTACCAAGGTTACAACTCTCTACCTCTTCATCATCAACTTGTATCTAAGGAGATTTGAACACATCATTCTGGTCAAAATGATTTTCAAGTAGAATTATACCTTTAGGTATAGAATTATTCTTCACCTAAAACACTTTAAAATTCCCTTTAGTTTCAACTAGCATGTTTTACTAATATACTTGTGTGATTTCAAACTCCTCTTTTAGCTCTATAAAGTTTTTGAATTGTTGGTCATCCTCAAAAACTTTCCAATGGATGATGTTGTTAGGGATAGTAGGCCTATCGCGAACTTCAACCTCATACCTTTCAATGGAATGTGCAGGAATAATAAACATACTTGCAGAGACAATTGTGGAGTCAGCTACTGAGTTTTGGTCCCTAGTCTTCACAATAAAGGAAAACTTTTGAAAATTCTTTAACATCTCCATGATCAGATTTCTTTATGCTCTGATTCTCACATCCTTGGTTTGATATACACCCTCAAATTTTTTAATAACTAATTCAGAATCTCCACAAACATAAATATTTTGCGCACCCATTCTTTTAAAAGTTTCTAAACCCAAAAATAGAGATTCATACTTAGCCATGTTATTTGTGCAATCAAAATTCAGCTTGAAAGAAAAGAACCTACTTTCATCTTATCGATTTGTGATCCAAACTCTTGCTACAGCCCCCTCTCTTCCTGCTAATCCATCAAAATGTAACAACCACCAACCTTCTAGCTTCTCTTCCTTCATTTGCTGATTTTCTGCTTCCTGAATTTTTTCTTTCTTCTCATCTTCTGCTTCATCAGTCAATTCATTGAAAAATATGGCAGATCCTAATTTAGTATCAACAACATAGATTGGAAAATTCTGAGGTTTTTCCTTACTCTTACCATATAAGCCATCCTTCTTTCTCTGTATAGTCTTCTTTTCTCACCAAAAATAGGAATGGTGGCATAATTTAGGTCCACCTACATGGTGCCTCTTACCTTGTTGCCCATGATCTAGATAGCAGCATGCCAAACTTAGGTGGAATGTATACTACCACGATGTCCATTACCACTGTCTTGGTAGGGACTTGTGTAAGACCAATAACAACATATTTTATTAAATCAATGAAATAAAAACTTTTTGAATCGAAGGAAAAAAAGTCCTTATATGGCCTAGTAATTTCCAATCCCATCCTTTCCATTATTACTTTAGGCATGAGGTTATGAGAGGCTCCTAAATCCAACATGGAATTATGTAATGTCATGTCATGAATGCTAAGGCTGACATAGAAAAGAGGTACCTCTTCATTCTTCTCATCTTCCAATCTTGGTCCCAAGTATATGGTTGGATGATCTTCTTGAACATTAAGGACATCAACAGCTCCTGATTGGGAATTCAACATTTTTACAATCTTACTTCTGTATTCATTCACCTTAATAGTTTCTCCAAAAGGGACTCGGATTTTAATCTTGGAGATCTCATTCTCCAAAGTAAAAAAAAAAAGCATATTTTTCAGTCTCTTTGACAAGAGGAGGAGGTGGTGGAACTTTTCTAACTTCAGCAACTTTAGGGCCATATTTCTTGGGTTGTGTTTTGTTTTCAGTAATTGGAACATTTCTGTTTCTGAGGTTGTATTTTTTTTGCATCTCAAAGATTGAATGTTGATATCCTTTAAGATAATCTGATGGTTACTCACCATTTTTTACATCATGATCTGACTCATCATGTTATTCCTTAGTAAAAAAAATTCTTGACATGTTTTCATCTAAGCAATGAGTTGAGTCTTCTTGTATTTCAGGTTGATCTTCTTCATCAATTATATTTTGTTGAAAACAAGGCCTTACTTGAGGGTCGGACTGATTTCAATTTTCCCTTGGGCTCTACTGGTTTTGAGGTCTTCTGAAGTGAGGATTTCTAAAATAAGGTTCTTGTTATGCAGGAGGAGTAGAGGCATTCCCAAGGGCAAGCCTATCCATCATTTTCTCCATTGTCTTCATCATGGAGTCAAATTTATCATCTGAGTTGGAAGGCTTATCTTATTCTTTCAATTTTGTCTTTCCCATCTTGGACTTTTTGGCATCTATCATATTGACCTCCACCTTCACTACATCATTTTTCATTTTAGCTAATGAAGGGGATTCTCTTTCTCTTATTAGGATATAAAATTCATAGTCAAAAGCCTCAACATATCTCAATTGAGCTGCTCCTGGTGGAGGCTTTAGATGGGGAGGGATGGAGTAACAAACTTTGTTAAATATTTTTGAAAAATTTTGGACAATTTCATCAACAGCTCTTTTCAAACTATTGTACTCAGTGAGGGATTATACAGGTTTGGTTCTATTTCCCCACTTTCTCAAGAAGATATCTTCAAATTCATTCCAATTATGTAGGCTTCCTGCATCAAGGGATTTGAACCACTTTCTAACCTCACCAGTAAAGCTATAAGCAAATAATCTCATCTTGACATCCTCATGGTCAACCTCGTCCCTATCTATGAAGTCATTAAACTGGTCTACATGCTCTTCAGCTGTAATCTCTTCATCACTTCCCCAAGTTTTGATTCTAGTAGAATATTTTCTAGGAAGGGAATTAAAGGATTTTAGAAGAACAAGAGGGGCATACCTAGTAGGTGCAGCAACAGGTGGAGGTGGAATATTTCCTACCATGATGACTGGAACTGTGATATTTTAGGGACAACATTAGTAGATGAAGAGGAAGTATTAGGAGGAGGGTTGTTTGGTATTTATTGTCCAGTTCCAATTGTACTCCAGTCAGGTAAAGGAAAACAATATTTAATTCTTAACAAGATTTCAAATGGATATAGTTCCTTCAACCTATCCAAATATTCCCTTTCTAACAATAACTCTGATGTGACTGCTTCCCAAAACTCTTCTTTATCTATTTGGGTCACTAAGGCTAACGTATCAATACCTTTTGTATGTAGTTCTAAGACAATTTCAGTAAATTATTTTTCATTTTCAGACCTAAACAAGACTTCCTGAATTTTATCATCAAACCTTTCATCTTCAGGACTTCTTAAAACTTCATAGGATAAGGCTTTTGGGTGTAATGGAGTACCCGATTGTGAATAAATACCTTGAATGCCTCTGGAAACTATGTTTCAATTATCCACAATTGTAGGTGGATCTGTCAATATTACTCCTCATATATCTCCTTTTCGAAGCCACCTTTGAACATGAGAATTTTGAATGGATTCACCAAGGTAGATGTAGCCTCGAACAACTTCTGAGCTCTTGCTACCTTCAAGAGTTCAGCTTCAAAATTATGGGAAAAGAAAATCTTCAAGCTCCCGATAGATGCACCAAAATTTTATCACAAAATTTTACTTGATTAGCTGTTGGTCAGACAACTCTATGTAACTATTTCAAACTAGATTTTGACTGAAGCTTAGCCTCTTAATTATGATAGGAATCTCTCAAGGGGGTTTATGATATTTGATAGTGATAGTACTAGATGTCTAACATTATTTGAAAAGTAACTTGTTTTCTTGTATGTAGGTTGAAATAATGCAGGTTTGCTACCATTGTGGTTATGGAGTCAAGAATTAGTAGTTTCAGTGGAAAAGTTTCTTGACATGGAAGCTGACGCAGATAGGGGTCCTTAACAAAATAAAATCACACATAGAACATAGGCAACACAATCATTTCATCAATAAAGGAAGTCAGAGCATAAACATATGAATTATGAGTAATAAAGATGAAATCTACTACAAGTGGTGAACATAAATATATAGATCAGAAAGACATTAAAAACCCCATGATAATCTCAGGTCTGCCAAGAAGAAATTCACTCTATATTACTGATATAAGTCAAATTACATAAAGCATCACTTTGGTGCAAAAAATCTTCAACCTGTACTATTTCGATGATTTTCCTTTAAATAGACATTGTTACATCAAGGATGATCAGCCTGATGGCTAGATTCATCGAATGCTTCCTATGACACATCACATAATTGAAAAAGATGTCTTCTACCAAGAAAATGACAACTATACCTTAAAAAAGACATTTCCTAATAGGACTCAAACTCCTATTTATTACATATTCTACCTTATATTTTTGAAAAAGTTACATATTAGTTACAAATAAGCATCACATGCTTGATAACGCTATGACATAGTTCATCAGTAATTTAGATATTAAAAACCCTCCAAGACATGTGAAAAAAAACCATATTTTTCAGGAATGAAAGACCTTAATTGATCCAGATTTATGCAGGAACACAACAGAATAAACATATAACCATAAATACAAAGATGAAGAGGAAATAACACTTCATTTCATTAATACCAAAGAACTCAAATTTACTTACAGAAAGAATGGAAATAAAACTAGCTAGGGCACTGGTAGCTATCTCTGAGAAGAGATGTGGCAGCTACATGCCTCTAAACTGAGTTAAAATGAGGCTCGAGAGCCTATTTATTATTTAGAAATAATGGGAAATCCTAAACAGCCAAAAACCTAACTCGAGGAGATGAAGCTCCAAAACTATGGGCCCCGTTTGGGTAAATTGGTGTTTCAACTTCCCCAGGACGTAACTCTGGCATACGATCTCCATTTTACATGTACCATACCTCGTTAGAAATATCTATCCAAGGACTAAAAATTTTGAGTGAGCAACATCAATCCAATTACTCATGTTGCTCCTCGATTTCCAAAAAAAGTTGTTTAGGGCCTCAAAATGACTCCAGAAGTTCAGGACCCGAAAAAATGCTAAAAATAGTAAGTTGTGTCGAAACTGAACAACTGAAAGAGACAATGGTGGGGCCCCAAGTGGAATATGCAGGTGACCACCAATATCCACCTAGATCATTCCTCCCCCCTTAGGAAGAAATGGTCCCCATTGCGTTAAGTTCCTCCATGTGATGAGGAAATTTCTGCTGAACTTCGTCCCTGGTGAACTACTTTCCTTGGTGCAGGAGTTGGCTAGCTTTGACAACCCGATACAGTTGGATATTCTATTGGTGAGTGTTCTTGATTTGCATGTCCATGATATAATCTATGGTGGCCTATTCCATGAAGTTTGGGTTTGACTCTATTGGTGTGAGCTTTTCTGCAATGTCAGAGGTGTCCAGTAGAGGTGGGAAGTAAGGATGAAGGCGCTCCACATTGAATACTGGGTGCAGACCAAGGAATGGTGGAATAATGAGCTTGAAGGCATTGTTCCCTATAGCCTCAGTGATGGTGTACGTCCTGTATCGGAGCAGGCGAAGCTTGCGGTCAGGTCCAGTGAGGCACTCCTTTTGCAAATGTAGCCACACTTTGTCCCCCACCTGGAAGCTATGTGGCACCAGATGTTGATCATGGCATTTCTTGTACTTAGCATTGGCTCTATCCAATATGTCATAAACCTATTGGAGGATGTGTTGAATGCACTCAATGAAGCTATTTTATTTGTCAACTTCAGACTGGACATGAGACGAATTTGCCTGAGTAGCCGCAAATGGCATGGCTACATCAATGGGACATAGTGGCTGGAATCCCAAGCCCACCTGAAAGGGGCTATGGCCGATTGAACTGTGGAGAGCTCAGTTATAACTATGTTGTACATAGGGGAGGCTCTCATCCCATGTGCGTGGATTCTTTGAATTGTACTTGCGCAGAATGTGTACAATCATTATGTTGATGACCTCTGTCTGGCCATCTTTTTGGGGATGGAAAGCTGTGGACTAGGTGAGCTTGGTGTCTAGCATTGACCAGAGGTTGGAAAAAAATGTGTTGAGGAACCTGCTATCCCGATCTGATATGATATACTGTGGGCTCTCAAAGTGCACCCACACTCATTCAAAGAAGAGTTTAGCAGTGGCTTCTGTTGTGATATTCTTCTTGCAGGCCGCCATAATGGCCATCTTCAAGAATCTGTCGATGACCACAATAACACAGTCATTTCCATGCTTAGTAGAAGTTAGGCCCAACATGTAATCCATGGAGATGGATTCCCAAGGTCAACTAGGGGTAGGTAGCAAAGTATATAGGCCTTACTTCTTGATGGTCGGTTTGGAAATGGCATAGGAAGTGTAGGATCTAATGTTCTTCCCGACATCCTTTCGAAGGTTTAGCTAATAGAAATACTTCTACAATACTGCTACTATTTTCTCGTCCTCGAAATGCCCAACGACTCGAATATAGTGTGCTTCCCATATCATCTTGGCACCCTCGCTTGAAGGAACACAAAGGTGTCCCAAGTGACATAAAAGTGCATCTTGGAGGTGAAAATTTGGAACTTGCATACCCCCAAAGAGTGCCTTGTAAGTGTGGCCAAATTCTGGGTCACTCTCATAGAGAAGCAGCCAATCAGAAGTCTCGTGCCCACAAGAGTTGAGAATGGTGGTGAGCGCCACGATCGGTGGTCGGTTGAGGCAGTCTGCAACATTATTGGTGCTACCCTTCTTGTACTTGATGTTCAAATGAAACTTTTGCAGATATGTGGACCACTTCTAATGGTGATCATTCTACAGCTTCCCTTGTGTCTATATGAACTGTAGGGGCCGGTGGTCTGCGTAGATGATTTTTTCCTTCCCCAAAATGTAATGCTTCCATTGTTGACAAGCTTGCACAATGGAATACATTTCTTTTTCATAAGCGGGATACTTGCGAACTGTGTCAGAGAATGTCTCACTGTGATATGTCACTGGATGTCCCTGTTGAGTAAGAACTACCCCAATAGCATAGTCAGAGGCATCTGTCTCGATCTGAAATGACTGTTGAAAGTCTGGTAATGTGAGCACTGGGGCAGAACATAGGCGATTTTTCAATTCTTTGAATGCATTTTGTTGAGGTTTCAACCAGAATAATTTTGCTCTCGCTCCTCCCTTGGTGACTTGACTCAAGGGACAAGTGATATGAGAGAATCCCAACATGAACCTACGGTAGAAATTAGTAAGACCCAGAAATATGTGAAGCTCTGTTATAGTGGTTGGGGGTGGCCAATCCCGAATTACTTGGATCTTGGTTGGATCCACATGCACCCCCCTTTCATCAATAATTTCTCCCAGATATTGAACCTGGGTCATGCCAAAAGTGCACTTCTCCAAATTGGCACACAACTTGTGTTTCCGCAGTGTTTGTAGGACTTGTCGGATGTGGTGAAGGTGTTCTTCCCAAGTCTGGCTGAAGATTAGAATGTCATCCAAGTAAACCACTACAACTGAGTTGGTTAATGGTGGAAAGATGTCATCTATCATCCTCATGAAGGTTGCAGGAGCATTCGTCAACCCAAAAGGCATGACCAACCATTCGAAAAGGCATTCCTTGGCTTTGAAGGTAGTCTTCTACACATCAGAGGGTTCAATTGGTACTTGGTGATACCCAGACATCAAGTCGATCTTGCTGAAATTTTTTGCACCTTTGAGTTGGTCCAAAAGGTCATCAATTCGTGGGATCGGGTACCTATTCCAGACAGTGATTTTGTTCAGCACCCGATAGTCAATACAGAGTCTCCACATCCCACCTTTCTTCTGTATCAACACAATCAGGCTCCCATAGGGCAATCAACTTGGTCGGATGTGACCTTTCTGCATTAGCTCTTGAATCTGCCTCTTGATTTCATCGTTCTCCAGAAAAAAGCACTGATAGATCATTCCATTGGGTAGCGACACACCTGGGGTCAAATCAATCGGGTGCTTGACCTGACAGTGCAGAGGAACCCCTGTGGGTGAGGTGAAGATGTCCCCATACTCCTCCACATCCTTATCCATTTTTTGTTTTCGTGTAGAGGAGCCCTGTCTGGAGGTCATGGCCATAGTATTCTTCTTGCCCTAGGGGCGGATCATCAGGAAAACAAATTTCCTAGTTTGGGAAATGAGATTACTCCATTGTTTTGCAGTAACCAAACAGATAGTGGTAGGAGGTGGTACCTCTGGTATCCTGTAGAACTTATTTCCCAAAGTAAAAATAACACCACGAGGCCGAGACTCATACATAGCATGAGGCTTCCACAAGTATGCTTGTCCTAATAATACATCAGAAACATGAATCAGAGAAACGTCACATAATACCTCATCCGTGAAGAGCTTAATGCTATAGGGAAGGCGACACTACTAGCTGACGCAAAGATCTCGTCCTTGGTGAAGCCACTCGATGGTGTATGGATGTGGGTGAGCTGTGGTCAACAAGCCCAACCTCTTCGCAGCATCTACTGAAATGAGGTTCTTTTGGCTCCCATTATCGACAATGAACTATATCGGGGAGCCCTTTACCCACATCTAGGAGTGGAAGAGACGTTCCTCCTCCTCTGGATCTTTCGGTTCCTCCTTCTGGATCTTCGTAGTGGAAGCAGTGGCATTGGGCTCTGCATCAATAATCTATTTCCCTTTTTCATTCCCCTTGTCAAGTTCTAATTCAGAGTCGGAGCATGCATCTGACTCAAAAGCCCTCATCTCGGCCACTAGTGATTGCTTGGCCCAACACTCACTTGTGTTGTGAGTGGAGCTCTTATGGAACTGACACCACTTTCCCGTGTCCTTCTTTGGCTTTCTGGTGTTGTTCTTTGCTTGTGGCTTAGACAGGTTGTCTTGAGTCACCATGCCTTGGCTCTATCCTTTGTTCTGTGGTTTGGGAGCACCTTTCCCTTGCTTTTGATTCACAAATCTAAAGTCTCACTTGTTTTGTTTGAATTTCTGCTCAATCTTGGCAGCATAATGGTATGTCGTACCAACCGAGGAGATGTTGAGGAACTCCATTTCCTCTTGAATGTATCTATGCAAAAAACTGTGATACTTTAGCACTAGATGTTTCTCTGAATCTTTGATACCCAACTTGGTGCGCAGGGTATGGAACAGATTCATCAGCTCATGCACATCTTGATCCCTTTGTTGTCGCAGCGTGGTCCATTGTATGTACTTGTCCTCATAGCTTCCCACTGGATATTATTGTTCCTTGATGGTGTATAGGAAATAATTCCAAGTGGGTATGGCTGAGAACAGATAGGATTCTGTATCATCCTTTTTCTCACAGTGGGTTTCCCACCAGTCCTTGACATGGGGGGCAGCTTTGAGGAGTGAAAAAATAATCTTCTCCCTATCGGAAAAGTCATGAACCAAGAAATATCCTTCTAATAGATTCAACCATCTATCTACGACATATGCATCTATTTGACCCTAAAATATGGGAATGTCAAAATTTACTTGTACCTTAAAATGAGTTGCACCTCCAGAGTGGTTGCTGGATGCAGATGTGCCACCGGTGGGCAGTCGTTGAAGGATCTCGGCAAAGTTATCCATCATCGCATTCCTTTCTTTTTCGAGGGCCTCCTCAAGCAATATTTTGATAGGATCTCTTGCTACCTCATCTTTATTTTCGTCCCCCATGGGCATTCGTCGGGATTTGCGAGGCTGATCTTGCAAACGTTCCACCAGATCGAGCCTTAACTCCTTATACCCCGACCTCATTGGGGACATGCAAAGAAGGATCGAGAAAAAGTAGACTGCTCTGATACCACTGATCTGGATTTATGCAGGAACGCAACAGAATAAACATATAACCATAAATACAAAGATGCAGCGGAAATAACACTTCATTTCATTAATACCAAAGAACTGAAATTTTCTTACAGACAGAATGGAAATAAAACTAGTTAGGGTGCTGGTAGCTATCTCTGAGAAGAGATGTGGTAGCTACAGGCCTTTGAAGTTAGTTACAATGAGGATCGAGGGCATATTTATTATTTAGAAACAATGGGAAATCCTAAACAGCCAAAACCCTAACCCTAGGGGATGAAGCACCAAAACTATGGGCCCCGTTTGGGTAAATTGGTGTTTCAACTTCCCAAGGACGTAACTTTTGCATACGATCTCCGTTTGACGCGTACCATACCTCTTTAGAAATATCTATCCTAGGACTACAAATTTTGAGTGAGAGACATCAATCCATGGACCCATGTTGCTCCCCGTTTTCCCAAAAAACGTTGTTTAGGGCCTCAAAACGACTCTAGAAGTTTAGGACCCGAAAAAATGCCAAAAATAGTAAGTTGTGCCGAAACTGAAAAAATAAAAGAGAAATGGTGGGGCCCCAAGTAGAATAGGCAAGTGACCACCAATATCCACCTGGATCATTTATCTTCAATGAGAGATTTAGCTAATGAGATGTCCCAAAAGCTCTTTCTTTAAGTCATAAATGTTTGATGATGAGGTCCTTTGACCTCTTGGAGGAGTCCAACTATCCCAAACTGCCATTAGGATGCTCTAAAAACTTCAAAACTATCTCGCTATGAAAGCAGGACAGTTTCGTAGCAAGCTTTCATAGCGTCCAAAAAATAGCTTTTGCACTCAAAAACTATGCTCCTTTGTTGTTTCATGATGTCAACTGAGTCATGACACATCACCACCATTAAAGTCCCTCCATAAAAACTAAAAAAATTTATTTTAGAATAAAACAGGCTGCTACAGAAATTTTTGTAGCATTTTCCTGGCTTTAAGCCTAGGAAACGCTACGAAACTGTGAAAAACTGTAGAATTTCCATATTTCAAAATTGTCTCAAAAAAGTGACCTCTCATTGTAAAAACTTGGTCTTCAACATGCCATGAACCTTCTAAAACATAATCAATCTCAACTTGAGACCCCTATGGTGTTTCTTCTTCATTAATGATCAGTTGAGCAATGGGCTCTTCAACAACAGTCATCTTCAAACCCTTCTTCTCCAACTCTTCATGAATCAGTTCTAGATGTTCTTGTAGGTCTTTGAATTGGTATTTCAGTCTCATGTTCTCAGAATTTAAGTGAAGGTTCATTTTTCTGATATGTTTCACCTCTCCTCTCAATGGCTTAGTCCATTTGATCATTTTTTCTGTGTTTTCCAAAGTCTTAGAGATACTTGTGACTTGATCCTCCCAAATCTCTTTCATTTTCTCAAATTGTACCTTCTCAACCTTGTGCTTCCTTTCTTATTCCTTCAATACTGATATTTCATCATTTTCCAGCTTAAATTGCTCCTTAAGGAGTTCAATCTCTATTTTTTCAATGATTTTCTGTTTGCCATTCTTTTTCTTAATGACTAGATCTTCGTTTGCAAGTGATGAGAGGTTAGTGATGCTTGGTGGTGGCTGGACAGTTTCAGTGACCTTATGAGATTATTTACTAATTTTTAAGACCTTTCTGGAATGTCTTGTCATTGGTTTTCTATCTTGAATCATGAATCCAACATCTTCGCGTGAAAGCTCTAACTTCTTAGCTATTTTGGCTTTCTTGAGCTTCTTTCCTCCCTCATCTATATCTTTATCTTAGACGACGGGAGTTTCTTCAATATCAATAGCATGCAGAATGTCTTCTAAGTTACCCTTAGCCACTATTTGGCTTCTTGTAACCCTCTTGATGCCATGTTTGCTCATTGTTGGCCTTTTTTTTGCAGGTGTAACTTTGGGTGGGTCAGCTTTCTGCAATGGCTTTGTCTCCATGATCACTGGCTCAATTTTCTCTACCACTGAAGGTGATGGTATATCTCTAGGTTTAGGATTTCTTTTAGGAGTGATGGAATCTATTTCAAAACCACTGATGAATAGAAAATATGACCAACCTCTGCCTAATCTCTTTAAATCTTCTAATACCAGCAACCTAATTAAACCATGATGAAATAGGGAGGTTTCATTTCCTTCAGATTTAGCTTGAACTTTATCTCACATTTTAGTTAAGCTTCTATATAAGAAAAAAGGTAAATTAAGGGACCTCTTGACAACAAAATGTAGCAGAAGCCCGAGGTGGTAGGAATAAACCATATGATACCTCCCTTCACATTTGATGTACTTCTGAATGATTAGCAGCAACTTTGACAAGTTTTCTTTCATGTAGCTCCTTGGGATGACATTTCTGAGATCAATCTCACTATGCTCTGGCTTGTTAAATTCCTTACAGTCCTACATGGAGAACTTGAAGCCTTTGAATGATTGTTCTCCTCCTCTAGGGATTCTTGTTGTTGTTGCAATGGTCTCTGGTGTTACAGTGAGGTTCAAAATTCCTACCTTTGAAGTTGTCCCATTGAAATTGATAGCAAACTCCTTAGAAACTTTCACATGGCACCCTTGCAATCTTTGGAAAAACTGCAAACACCCTATTCTTCTGAAAACTTCTAAGGTATTTGGATCTTCATTAATCAAATTCATGTTTGATGGCTCATATTTGAGGTACTTTCCACCTTCGTTGGTCTTCCTCTTTGCAGTCATCATGATTTTATACCTTCTCTGGCTCGCTTGATCAGTGACACCTAAAACTTTTGAAAATTCCAGCAACCAGCTTGGCTTGGTGAAACAACTCTCCAGAACTTAGTAGCATACAAATATGAAGAAAATAATGACAAATGACTCAATTGGTTAATTTTTTAAATTTTCGATGACAACCCATGGTTTAATCATGACTCATACAAGCTTAAAATAGTAATAATGACCTCAGCCCTGACCTTTGTACCTTCATTTAACCCTAACTGACTCGAATGACATCCAACCTAACACTTCTAATAATTGACTGAGACCTTTCAATGAATTTGAGAAGATAAACAAAAAAACCTCTTTTCGTAGCGTAGTTAGTTTATTTCCTGGAAGTTTTTCTACAAAAGTATTAGCAGTTTCATAGCGAAAACTGCCTTTTTACTCTGTAATTCACTATGAAAAAAATAAATATTTGCTAAATTGACCTTTTCAAATTCAAAATCTTGGGAAATGATATATGTCAGCAAGTGATGACTGATGGGAAATGATATTACTTCAATGGGGTTGGGTTTGGACCTTAGGATAGGCTAATATGAAAAAATTTAAATTTTCCCAATGAACTCTATAACCATACCTTTGACAAATGAACTTTAAGACTATGTCAAATGATGTTTCACTTTTTATGGGTGATAACACCCTCAAAGTTGAAGCTATTTTTAATATCCCCTCTCCTTCCTCCTTACATCAACTACAGAATCTGCAAGGGAAATCTAACCTCATATGCCATTTTATACTGAACTATGCTGAAGTGGCCAAAGAATTTACGTGATTACTTACGTAAGGCATTATGTTCCTTTGGGATGCGATCGCCCAGAAATCCTTTGATGCACTAAGGGCATTGTTCGTCAATGCTCCTTTGTTGTGTCCTCCCAATTATCATCGCGATTACTCCCTCTATTTGGTTTGCACGTTTAGCACTATCGCCATGGTTCAGGTACAAGACGACGATGATGGTGATGAGCACGTCATTTACTATTTCTCTAATAATATTTTCAATACTGAAACACGTTATGCACATGTCGATAAGTTGGTGTTGGCTACTGTTCAAGCTATTCAACATTTTTGTCACTACATTATGTTATAGACAGTGACCGCGATTTCTAATTACAACCCCATGACTTACATATTGACTCATCAATAACTAGGGAAAAAATACTCAAAGTGGATTTTTATCCTCCAAGAGTTTTATTTGGAGTTTACTACAGCCAAATCGAAGAATTCATTGGTTTTCAGTGATTTGATCTGCTCTCTCCCTTTTGAATCTGCTCCATCTGGTTCTGAGGAACACGTTCTAGATAACACCCTTTTCCTTATTATCACCCTCGACTCTTGGTATGGTGATATCATCGTATATCTTCGGACTCCCACCTTCTAATCTAATTTGACGAAGGATGCTCGTCAACGTATCCGCCATCATTCGAAACCTTATCACATAGTCAGAGATACTCTCTACTGCATCAGAGCTGATTCTGTTCTCCACTGGTGTTTGAATCTTGAGGAGGCTGGAAAGGTCCTTAATGATTTCCACTTAGGCGCTTGTGGCGGTCACATGTCTGGATATGTTATTGCATAGAATATTCTTCGTGCTGTTTATTTCTCACCCACCATATTTAAAGACTACATTGTTGCTATCTGTAAGTGTCATGATTTCCATATTTATCATCACAAGATGCGTGCGCCACCCACACATATTCATCCTTTCATTAGCGTTGGTCCCTTTGCAAAGTGGGGCATTGATTTTATGACATGTAACCCTCGCTCGGTCGGGGGGCATGCTTATATTATCGCCATCATTGACTACTTCACGAAATGGGCCAAAGAAATGCCTACACTTATAGCTAACGGTAAGATAACCACACAATTTCTATTCAATCATGTCATTAATAGGTTTGGCATCCCTCAAGCCATTGTTACTAATCATGGTTCTCATTTTCGTCATTACATGATGGTTGAGTTGACTTCTAAGTTGGGTCTGCATCACGATAGCTCAATGCCATACTACCCTCAGGCTAATGGCTAGGTTGAAGCCGTCAACAAAGTTTTCATCACTATGCTTCAATGTAAAATTGGGATGCACAAGTCAAAATGGAATCTCATGTTGTTTTCAGCTCTCTAGGCTTACCGAGCCTTAGTGAAGGATGTGACTGGATTCACTCCATTCTCGCTTCTCTATTGTCTGGAAGCTACCCTTCTGATTTATTGTGAAATCCCTTCTCTCAAGCTAGCTATTGAATTGCTACCTAATACTTCGCCAAAAGAAGAGTGTCTTCTATATTTAGAGAGGCTTGATGAAAATTTTGCTTTCTTTCTCTTATCATAGAAGCACAGAAAAAGAGGGTCAAAGCTCATTTTGACCAGGCAGTTTCCCCTCGTTCCTTTATATAAGGAGACCTCGTCCTCCTGTACGACCAAGCTCAAGATAAGCTGGGGTAGGAAAATTCCAACCCATGTGGCATGGGCCCTATATTGTTAAGCACGCGTTTTAGAACGAGGCTTATGAGCTTATTGATTAAGAAGGTAATCCTCTGGATCCGCCCAGAAATGGGTTGTATCTTAAAAAATATTATTCATGAGTTTCTCGTGCATTTTTATTTTGTACATACGTGTTTTTTTTTCTCATTTTTGTACATTTTTGGCTTGGTGTGCTTTGCAAGCAGTTTCCCACTTATTCTATCGTTACTAGTTGTGCAAATGTGTGTTACTCCTTATGTCAGTTTCATGGATGGTGGCCCCCGCAGTACCCAGAACTTGTCTTCTACAACCTGGGAGATTTATAATCCTAATGGAGAGTTGATAGACCTTCAAGGTATTTTTCTGGAATTAACTACAAAAAATGTTGTTGAATATAGTGTTGTCATTTAACTCTTAACTGAGGCCATTTTTTTGAAATTCATGCATTGATTGTTAACCTAGATTCTCAGCTTGTTATTCTTTAGCTTAATGAGCATTATTCTGTTAGAAATCATCAAATATTAAGGTTGTACTTATGTGTTCATTTACTAGAAAGAAATATTGATTACATCACATACCAACATATTCCTAGACGTATGAATGCGGTAACTGATACAATTGCCAATATTGTATTAGATAGACATTTGTGTAATTTGTAAAACATCATAATCACATGATAAGATTCATACAGAAAAATAGGTGTATATATATATATATATATATATATATATATATATCGAGTTTTTCCATCCACGTGCATCATAAGTTTAAAAAATATGTATGTTTTGGTTGCATCCCGAGACATCATGTCTCTCAGAAAATATGCAAAAATAAAATCCTAGGTGTCTAGTCAACATGATACTCATGGTAGCATGTCACTGCTCGCACAAGCCGCTTCAATAAGAGGTGGCCATAGCTTGACACCCCTATAGTGTGTCTTTGATACACATGAGGAACATCATCAAATCTCGCATAGTCTACAATCTACTAGTGAGTCCCTCCAGGTTGTGTATGCTTTCCTCCTCCTTGCTTCCCTCACCATGAGGGGCCACATAAAAATCACGAGGAATTCACCATGCTATTGGAGAGATTCCTATAGGTATTTCTGGGCCAACATATGTAAATACATGGATTAAAATCAGAACATAAATAATAATAAAAATCATAATACTCATCAAAATAAAAAATGAGTCTTACCCAATGCTTCATCCTAATCCTCTTCTGCTGGGTGTGGGAGATCCGCATCACTAGTAAATTCCGTGCCATAATAGAGCCTGTCCTCCATGACAATCAATTGTCGATGGAGCCACTCAAATGACTCTGGTCTCCAGGACATTTGTTGACCGCCCCTTGATCTTGGCATCAAAGTCGCCCAATGAACCATCTGTGGCTCTTGTGCTAGTGGAACTATCACTTCCAAATGTTGGAAAATTGGTAACCATTCCAAGATGAATGGTACCAAGATGGACCCATAGCCAAATTTTTTCATTTTACCATTCTTGCATTTAGTAAATTGGTGTTTCATATTGATCATTACTACCTTTGCCCAGTTGTAGAGAGTTGGTGCCATACACTCTACTGCAAGAAGTAACTGTGTGTTTGTGGCTTCACGTGGAGCCTGAGATATCGCAGCTTGTGTGATCATGTGCAACACTACTTTTAGTGCCAGATCAGGAATGGTTTGGATATCCACCTTCCTGATTTTGGATCCTTTCCTTTCCCTTCGACATACTTTGTCGATTACCATGCTCATGTTTTTCATCATGGGCTGGGTACTTGTCACGATTGGTACTGCCCTCCTCCATGAAAATCCAGTTATGAAGTAAACATCTGAGACCTCAATCTCTAGCTCTTGATCATGAATTATGAATATTTCTGGATCAATTTCCCATACAATGATCAAGTACTGTAATAGCTTTGGTTGAGATCGGAGATATGGTGCCATGAAGAATTTCTTAATCCCACAGTCCCTGAGAATGTCTATGCATCTTACATTGGCCAAGGCTTGCGCATATTCTTCACTATGTTCCCTTCCCTTCTATTCGACCACCATTTTTCTTTTTCACACCTGCAAAAACATCCATGTGGTTGTCATTAGGAAAATTATTTGTTATTGAAGAGTTTAAAATGGGATAACTTGTTGATTTCTAAGATAAAAATAGTGGCTGTGGTTGGTGCACCCCCATTTGGATTCAAGGCCAGTTGGCACGAGTTCATGCCCGATACCCACGCCGACTTCCGCATGCTAATTTTAATAAAATCCCCCCACATATATAAAATTTGGGTTGCAGGTAATGAAATTTACATGAAAATGCAAGCAAGGATATGAGCTCTTACCTGGAAAAGACAAATTTGTGATTGGCCTTCTGGATTTTCCACTGTCAGCTCCATAAAATCACAATCGAAAAAGGATAAAAAGTGATCATAAGAGGTAAAAGTGAAAAGTATTTTTTTTTTACTATTTTTGGCATTTTATAAAATTTTCAGAACCCTAATTAGGTTTTTGAGTGTATTTTTGGATCATTTTTCTATTTTATCTCGAAAAATGGGTTTTACTTACGTTTCTTGTGAAGAAATGGGTCCTCCACGTAATGAAGATGAAGTAACGAGTTGTATTTTATACTTTTTCAGACTCAGTAAAAACACTAAAAGGTCACACCTGGAGTCATCTTTCAGCTCTTTTCTGACTCTCGAAAATTGAAAATATTGTCAAGGCTCTTGTAATTTTGAACTCGATAAAGGTTGTGAAACGACAACTACCCAGTATACGTTTACCCCTTTTTGGGGCTAGGATAGATTATTTACGAAAAAGGAATACCTTAGCCTATCACGACTAAGAGGTTCTCTCACACATATTTTTCTACCTTTTCAGATTTGTGAGACTACCTACGAAAAGGGACCGGATAGAGTTTTATTTTTCGCTTATTTTCAAACTCTCTAAACATGAAAAGATGTTGAGTTATTCCTTTTTCAGACTCGTTAAAACCTAAATGACATCGGAAATCGTCACCATGACGTAACTTAGTTCCTCCTTCCTAGGGCTCATAAAATATACTAGGATGGATTTTTCCGAAGTACAAACTTATATGACAAGCATATGCTATCCCCTTCAAGCTTGTTTACAAAAATAATAGGGGTACTCACCAAAAATGGCGGGGGAAAATGGAAGCAGTTCTCAGTCGTGTCGGCAGTATGTCGCTCTTGAAGATGAAACTCATCTGCATTCATGTCAAGTTGGGCACATCCCATTTCATCATTTTTTTCCTCCATGGGTTTGGGTAATCTGTTTTGACCTCTCATCTTCTCTTTGCCATGTCATCGTGACCACAGATCCCTTTTTGTCAAATACTTCCAAATTCCAGAGTTGTGTCACCAATATGTTCAAGAGAAGTTTCCTTCTGCAATTTTCAACTTCTAATCCTCTATATGATCCTAAATCACTATCATCTTGTTCCTCTGTCTCATGTCGATGATGTGGGAAACGTTATGGCCCTCCTTCGACCAGGTCACTTCCTGTCGACTTCAGCTCATTATCCAGTAAGCTGATCTAGAGACTCCCTTCTAGTACCTTGGAGCTTGCATGACTCAATGGAAAGCTCTTCACATTCGATGATAGGTCCTCATCATTGGCCTTTGATCGAGTGATTCCGCGGCTGTTTGACTTCAGCTCACTGTTCACATTCTGTGGATTGTACTAGTTGTACCTTGAGAACCATTGTCATTATTGATCATTTCTCTCGCATCCGTTAACAACCTTCATCATTGGCTGGTATTCAGGTGAATTTATTGCATGTTGGTCTTTAGCTCACTCATTCAAATGCTCAAATTTGTACATCCATACATATGTTCATGTCTCAAAGATATCAGTTGTACTTTTACTTGCAAGTCTTCCGACGACGATGTTTGGTTTGAACACGTTATCGTAAATCATTTCACTCCTCCCTCTCTCTCGAACCTCATGCTTTGGGGGCATTTGTTACACAGTATGTTGTCACCATCCATGTTATCCCCATCCCGCACATTGGAGGAGCATTTCAATTACTTCTGTGTATTGTCAGACCTCGCAAAAAGTGTCATTGTATCCTTTGGCATGTGAAGAACATTTCCTTTGTTGACTATTTCTGGAGCAGGCTCTCAAAAACATATGATATTGGGTCGGAGCTGGTAGGTAGCTATGGCCTCACACCCATATAGAAATTATCACTGGGCCTCATGCCCATTGCTACTCTATCTCAGTGGACTGCCCGCGTCGAGATATTTTTGGAAATTTTTTTTAAAATAGAAGTGAATTTTCCATTCCAAACCACTTCGTGAGTGCAGTCAGCATGGTTTATTCGACTAAATAACATTGAATTCTTTTATTTGGCCTCGTGTTTCCTACATTTGAGCAACTCCCCAAAGGATAAGGCCTCCCTTCCAACTTATGAGGGATCCAAAACCACCTCCTCCTCTCTTATAAATACATCCTTCTCACATAGATGCAGTTAGATGAACATTCCTCACTATAGCTGGTGTGAGATAGAGCAGAGAGGAATCCATTTTCAAGAGAGATTCTAGGCCCATTTCCTCGCCAAGTCCAATTCCCTGAAGAATGCTTGAGATGCATTTGACTGGGCTCGTCGAAGGAGGCTGCAATGTCAAGGCTCTTTGGTTGTAAACATGTTCTCTATACTTATTAATACATAACTAATGTTTTGGTTCCTGTTTTGCGTTTGATATGTTTAATCCTATGAAATGTGTTTGATTCTCCTTGACTAATTAAATAGTTATGAATGAAAGTATGTTTTCGTATGTTGTTATCGTTCTCTGATCCTTTTGCAAGCACCTGAGTATTACTGTTGAAGGACCATGATATGTAAAGATGAAGATCAGGAGATCACTACCACAATCTACAAAAATTGTGTTGGAACAAAGGTAGGTCATCCACCCAAACTTAATTTCAATCGTAAGCTAGGAATCTGAGGGATTAGTATGTTCCCTTGCTACTAGACCCACCCTAGGGCTAAAGGGATCGCCTTACTCCATAGAGGGGATTTACCTAAAAAATATATCTAACCAATTCTATCAGGTGAATCACTGATTGATTCACTCCCTGCACATCCTTCATGTTTAAGTGAATAGGAAACATATCTACTTGCTGAAACAAAATCATATGAATAATCAGAGAAGAATAATTAAATTTTCCTTGTGTGGTGAAGTTCATGAATTATTCATGTATAATATCAGCCAAGAAATGGTTGTAATTGTACATAAAAAATGGTGATTTATCAAGACTGAAGATAGATAAGAAACCTAGGATGGGTTCATCAATAGTTACATCGTTTGGGTATCCTAACAGATAATAAAGAAGAGAGATGAAGCGTTTGGAAGCTATAGGAAAGATGGAGGATGCATATGGGGGATTTCTCTTTGGTATATCTGCATCCTCGGGTAGGAAGATGTAAAATATCTGAGCTCTCTGAGAGAAGGATAATTTATGATAAAGATACATGAGGGCAGCAGGAGAGAAATAGGATAAGGAGTCAGAAGGAGGGATGAGAAGCATCTGGTTAATGGTTTCAAGGGATATGGTGATCAAAATGTTTCCATTCTGAGCCACCAATGACCTAGTTATAGGGTCATACAGCTTCTGACAAAAGGAAATTAGATACGGAAATGGGTGAGTTTGAGGGAATGAAAAAAAAGGAAACATAGACTCCCAAAACCTGATAGGGTCTTTGTTATCAATGTGCTTCTGTTTTAGCTGCAAATGTAGCTCATAGAAATCAAATTCACAGTGACAGTCAGTAATTTTAAAATAGGTGTCAGCTAGGGGTATGAGGTTGAGATTGATTTGCGGAGTTGCAGGAAAGTCTTCTGCAACAGATTTTCCAGCTTCAAGAATGACCTCGGCAGCTAGATGAGAAACCTCGGATACGACCTCTACAACACTGTCGAGATTCTAGATTTCTTCTGCCACTCATTTGTTACCTTTACCCTTAGGAATCATTTTTTTCTTGGTTTTGGCCTTAGGTTCCATGCTTGGCTAGTATAGACTAGTACAGGACTTTTAAACTGAGGTTATAGAAGCGATGATAGGGTTTCAGGAATATGAAGGGCGATTACAAAAATGAAAACTCAATGTGAAATGAAATTGAGGATGAAAGCAATTTGAAGGATGAGGTAAAGTAAATAACTAGAGACTGTTGGTAATTTTATAAGCCACAATCTAGCTTTAACTGTCATGGGTAACAGTCAAAGAGGTTTAATTTCATAACGGTACGATTAACGGTCCATGAAAAAAATTATTGGCCATCGATATGATTTAATGGGTATAATTGGAGCGTTAAGCTGTAAAGGACAAGGGACGTGGAGGGATATGACTAATTGGTGGACCAACGACTGTGGCGCGGGAAAGACATTTGTGAGCTTTGAAAATCAGAGGTGGATTTCGGGGACGGTGGGGGGGGTACCTCCTGGTTTCCTATTTTAGGAGGAGGGGTGCGAAGTTATACGGTGCTTCCACGTCACAGAAAATGGTGGTCATTAATACCAAAGTTTGGACACCTCATCCCCTCGTGTTAACAAGAAACTGTCGGGGGGTGTGTGAAGTTTATCTCCACCTTAGATCTTAGGGGAGCTCCAGATCTACCATCAAAAATTGCAAGTGCTTTATCTCCAATAATTTGACCGCTTTGTCATTAGTGACCTTATAATAAAATGCATATGCGCATATATGTCATTTTAATAAATTAACATTTAAACCCCTATTCAAAGGTTTGAACATACATAAATTAAAAACTTTACATTTTGAAAATCTGGTGCATTTAAACAGGTGACCATTTATTTTTTCAAACACTAAAGCATTAAAATTTTTATTTCATGCTTCCCTAACATTTTTTTCTTTTGCCTCCTTTTTTTAGAGCAAACTACTCTATCATTTTTTCTAACATGGATGTAATAAAATATAATTTTCGTATCATTTTTAAAAATTTTCTTTTTCATCCCGGTACTAACTTAGCATTTTATTTTTTTATTATCAAATTACCATGCTAACTTATCAAAAACAAATAATGTTACAACATATAGATCTTGTTTTACTTAGCTCTCTCTATAATTAATAGAACAAAAAAATATTTTATATTAAATATATGATTTTTTATGGGGTATAAAACTTGCAGGAAACAAAGTATGGAACTATTCCAACAGATGAAATATTGAAATATGGCATGAAATTTGGTTTAGAAAGAATTTGTATAGTTCATGAGTCAATTATTTCTATGGTATGCCATTTATTTTCGATTTACATTGATGTATATTATTTAATACAACAATTTTCATTATTCTCACCAATGTATATACACTCATTACAATTTATTTTTATGTTTGTAGATGGAAGGTGAAGAAGAAGAAATAAATCAACATTGTGAACAAAACATTCCTCAAAATAACCCAAGTCATGGAAGTAGCTCGAGAAGTGAGAGTAGTTCAAGCGAAGAATGATGATCATTATGTTTGGATATCAAAGCAAGGCTTTGCATTTTTTGAAATATTTGTCTGTGAAATCAGACATTTTTTTAATGTAATGAATATAGTTTCCCAATTGAAATACAAAGGGATACCAATAATTGTCCCATTTTGTATGACAAAGAGTGTCTTATTCATATATATATTAAAATATGTTTTAATTTATTCTATTGCGTTCTCCATTGTCGCTCTGAAATGTAACACCACTGATTAAATTTATGGATGATTAAATATTATAATGAAGTGATGTGAAATTTGATGATATGATATAAAAAATTAATCCAAACATCACATTCAAATGCACTAATAAAAATTTAATTGATATGAATATTGTTATAAGATATGTGCTGAATTTTGATAAATAATGAATTTTAAAAAATCAGAATAATTGCACTGTCATAGGTCGATGTTTCTAAAAAGTACAAAAAGGACACCGATGTGTGTTAGTTACTATACACTAGTGTGTTTTTATGATAAAGTGCACCGGTGTGTTTCTATCAATACCAATTATAACTCTTGGTGTGTTTGTGCGATACTACGCACCGGTGCGCTTATGTGAGATTTCTCACTAGTGCGTTTGTGCAACCTATGGGCACCGCATAAATACCAATACAAATTAGAACAATCAATGTGTTTGTCTGATACTATGCACCAGTGCATTTCTATAATACTACGAACTGGTGCGTTGATATGACCTATGGACACCACACAAATCCCAATACCATTTAGAGCAACCTGGTGCGTTGTATCATGTACAATGTGCCTGGTGCGGTTTTAGACCTTTACAGCCCGATGCATGCACCTTCGACCACCCCGGGCTGACCGTCTCGATGACACACACTGTGATGTTTAATCTAAAATGCACCAGTGTGTTGATAACTGAATAGAGCACCGATGAGAAAAACATCCATAATAACCTTCAACCACCTAGTTTTTTTAGTAGTGTTTAAATTCCCTTAGAATCTCCCCCAAAATCTCTGTTACCGAAAACAAATGTTGTAGAAAATGTCTTTTTGAAAATTTGGCCAATTTTATAACATTAAAAACCTACGTTATAACCTCTGCTAAAGGGTATTTTCCTTGTAGTGACCTCCACCTCCCTTGAGTGTAGATATGGCCATGTTGATGAAGCTACCGACTTTCAGAGGTATTGGAAATGAAGATACTTAGCACCTTTGGTTTATGAATAATGTTATATGGATAGATCAACAAGTTAATCATGATGATATTTAGAAACCGAAGCTAGACACTACTTTCCAAGATTGCGCTTTGGATTGGTATATCATATATGTGCAAGAAAACCCTAATACCACTTTGGATGAAGTAAAATATGCCCTAAAATAATTATTCAAGAAGCCTAAATCATATGCAAAATTGGTTAAATAAATGAAATAAATTCATCAGGAGGTCAATGACTCTATATGGGAGGCAGATCAGAGGCTGAAGTTCACTATCAAAGATGCACTAGTACATTTGGTAGAAATTCTGACACTTTAGTTCCGACACTTTGACCAAATGTTAGAAATTTCTCCAAATTTTATCAATTTTTCAAATCCCGCCCACAACTGTCACTATACCAACGTTTGGAGACAAGTGTCGGTATTGCGATACATAGAGGTAAGTGTTGATCTTGCGACATTTGGAGAAAAGTGTCGAAATTGTGACGGATTGGAGGAATGTGTCGGTCTTGCGACACTTTTGGAGAAAAGTGTCAGACTTGCGATGTTTTGGAGGAAAGCATCAGACTTGTGATGTTTTGTAGGAAATTTTTGCTATTGGGATGTTCGAAGCAAAGCATCGGTATTGCAATACTGTGGGGAAAATCAAGGAAATGTTAACCATCAAAATTTTTAAGAAATGCTAACCATCAAAATTTGCTAAGTTGTGACTACACGGGTGCCCTGTGCATGTTCGTGCGGCCTGTTTGCCGTTGCTCCCTTATGCCTTCATTTGGGCGTGCGCACCGTGTCATGCCATCTGAGGGCACCCACCCAAATGTGTTCAGGTTAGGTCGTTTCATTTGAGGGCAGTCATATCAAATTTGCTAAGTTGTGTCCACATGGGTGCCTTGTGTGCATTTGTACGGCCCATTTGTCATTTTCTCCCTTGTGCCTTCGTTTGGTAGCCCAGTGTGTCATTTCGTTTGATGGCGCCCACCCAAACTCATTTGGGTAGGGTAGTTTCATTTGAGGGCACCCGTCAAAACCCATTCTATTAGGGTCATTTTGGTTGAGGGAGTCTGCTCAAACATGTTCGGGTCGGGTCGTTTCGGTTGAGGGCACCCACCCAAACACGTTTGGGTTGAGTTGGTTCAGTTGAGGGTGGCTGGATCAAATTTTCTAAGTACTTGTGACCGCATGGGTGCCCTGTGCATGTTCATGTGGCTCGTTTGATGGTTGCTCTATTGTTCCTTCGTTTGGTCATGCGCACTGTGTCATGCCCTGTGAGGGCGCCCGCCCAAACATGTTTAGGTCGGGTCGTTTTGTTTGAATGGTGGCCGTATAAAATTTGCTAAGTTTTGACCACACGAGTGCCTTATGCACATTCATGTGACCTATTTTTCATTTGGTCCCTTGTGCCTTCGTTTAGTCAGGCACACCGTGTCGTTTCATTTGAGGGCACTCGCCCAAACTCGTTCGGGTCGTGTCATTACGGTTGAGGGCACCCGCCCAAACGTGTTCGGGTTGGGTCATTTTGGTTGAGGGCGCCCACTCGAATGCGTTCGAGTCGGGTTGTTTCGGTTGAGTGCACTAGCTGAAGCGTGTTTGGGTCTGGTCGTTTCCATTTAGGGCGGCTCTATCAAATTTACTAAGTACTTTTGACCGCATGAGTGCCCTGTGCACGTTCGTGTGGCCCGTTTATCAGTTGATCCATTGTGCCTTCATTCAGTCATGTGGGCCATGTCACGCTGTGTGACGGCGCTTGCCCAAACGTGTTCGAGTCGGGTCATTTCGTTTGAGGGCAGTAATATCAAATTTTCTAAGTTCTGACCGCAAGGGTGCCTTGTGCACGTTTGTATGGCCTGCTTGTCGTTTTCTCCCTTGTGCCTTCGTTTGGTAGCCCGCCGTATCGTTTCGTTTCAGGGCGCCCGCCCAAACCCATTCGTGTAGCATCGTTTCGTTTGAGGGTGGTCGTATCAAATTTTCTAATTTGTAACCGCACGGGTGCCTTGTGCATGTTCGTGCAGCCCGTTCACCATTTTCTCCCTTGTGCCTTCACTCGGTAGCCTGTCGTGTCGTTTTGTTTGAGGGCGCCACCCAAACCTGTTCGGGTAGGGTCGTTTCATTTGAGGGCACCTGCCGAAACACATTTAGGTAGGGTCATTTTGGTTAAGGGGGCCCGCCCAAATGCGTTGAGGTCGGGTTGTTTTGGTTCAGGGCGCCCGCCCAAATGCGTTTGGGTCGGGTCGGTTTGGTTGAGGACAGCTGTATCAAATTTGCTAAGTACTTGTGACCGCACGGGTGCCCTGTGCACGTTTGTGTGGCTTGTTTTCCAATTTCTCTTTTGTCCCTTCGTTCGGTCATGCACGCCATGTCACGCCGTGTGAGGGCGCCTGCCAAAACACATTCGGGTTGGGTCGTTTCGTTTGATGGTGCCCGTATCAAATTTTCTAAGTTGTGACCACACGGGTGCCTTATGCAAGTTCATGTGGCCCATTTTTCGTTTTCTCCCTTGTGCCAGCTTCGTTCAGTCGGGCGCACCATGTCGTTTCATTTGAGGGCACCCGCCCAAACCCGTTCAGTTTGGGTCGTTTCGGTTGAGGGCGCCCACCCAAACGTGTTCGGGTCAGGTCGTTTCGGTTGAGGGCGCTCGCCAAAATGCGTTTGGTTCGGGTCATTTTGGTTAAAGGCGCCCACCCAAATGTGTTTGGGTCGGGTCATTTTGGTTGAGGGCGGATGTATCAAATTTGGTAAGTACTTGTGACCGCACGGGTGCCCTGTGCACGTTCATGCAACCCGTTTTCCTCTTGCTCCCTTGTGCCTTCGTTCATTCATGCGCTCTATGTCACGCGGTGTGAATGCGCCCGCCCAAACGCATTCGGGTCGGGTCATTTCGTTTGAGGGTGGTCGTATCAAATTTTCTAAGTTGTGACCATATGGGTGCCTTGTGCACATTCGTGTGGCCTATTTTCTGTTTTCTCCCTTGTGCCCGTGTTCGGTAGCTCGTTTGAGCGCGCTCACCCTAACCCGTTCAGGTAGGGTCATTTCGTTTGAGGGCGCCCACCCAAACCCATTCGAGTAGGGTCGTTTCGGTTGAGGGCGCCCGCCCAAACGTGTTTGGGTCGGGTCATTTCGGTTGGGGGCACTTGTATCAAATATGATAAGTTGTGACCATAGGGGTGCCCTGTGCACGTTCGTGTGGCCCGTTTTCCAGTTTCTCCATTGTGCCTTCATTCGGTCATGTGCGTCATGTCACACAATGTGAGGGTGCCCGCCCAAACGCATTTTGGTCGAGTCGTTTCATTTGAGGGCGGTCGTATAAAATTTGCTAAGTTGTGACCACACGGTTGCCTTGTGCACGTTCGTACGGCCCATTTTTCATTTTCTCCCTTGTGCCTTTGTTCGGTAGCCCACTGTGTCATTTCATTTGAGGGTGCCTGCCCAAACCCGTTCGGGTAGGATCGTTTCATTTGAGGGTGCCTGCCAAAACCCATTTGGGTGGGGTATTTTTGGTTGACGGCGCCCGCCCAAACATGTTCGGGTCAGGTCGTTTCTGTTGAGGGCGCCCGCCCAAACGCGTTAGGTTCGGGTCGGTTCGGTTGACTGCGGCTATATCAAATTTTCTAAGTACTTCTGACTACACTGGTGCCCTGTGCACGTTCATGTAGCCCGTTTTTCGGTTCTCCCTTGTGTCTTCGTTCGGTCGTGCACACCATGTCGTGCTGTGTGAGGGTGCCCGCCCAAACGCGTTTGATTCGGGTCATTTCGTTTGATGGTGGGTGTATCAAATTTGCTAAGTTGTGACCACACGGGTGCCTTATGCACGTTCGTGTGGCCTGTTTTTCATTTACTCCCTTGTGCCTTCGTTCAGTCCAGCACGTCATGTTGTTTCATTTGAGGGCACCCGCCCAAACCCGTTTGGGTTGGGTCATTTCCGTTGAGGGCGCCCACCCAAACGTGTTCAAGTCGGGTCATTTCAGTTGAGGACACCAGTCAAAACGCATTTGGGTCGGGTCGTTTCGATTAAGGGAGCCTGCCCAAACATATTTGGGTCTGGTCATTTTGGTTGAGGACGACTGTATCAAATTTGCTAAGTACTTGTGACCACACGGGTGCCCTGTGTAAGTTCGTGCGGCCCGTTTGCAAGTTTCTCCCTTGTGCCTTCGTTCAGTTGTGTGCGCCATGTCACGTTGTGTGAGGGTGCCCGCCCAAACGTGTTCGGGTCATGTCATTTCCTTTGAGGGCGGTCGTATCAAATTTTCTAAGTTTTGACCGCACGGGTGCCTTGTGCGTGTTCGTACAACATGTTTTCTATTTTCTCCCTTGTGCCTTCATTCGGTAGCCCACCATGTGGTTTCATTTGATGACGCCCACCCAAACCCGTTCGGGTAGGGTTGTTTCGTTTGAGGGAGGTCGTATCAAATTTTATAAGTTGTGACTATAGGGGTGCCTTATGCATGTTCGTGCAACCCGTTTTCCATTTTCTCCCTTGTGCCTTCGTTCGGTAGCCCGCCGTGTCGTTTCATTTGAGGGCGCCCACCCAAACCCGTTTGGGTAGGGTCATTTCATTTGAGGGTGCCCGCCCAAACCCATTCGGGTGGGGTCGTTTTGGTTGAGGGTGCCTGCCAAAACGCATTCGGGTCAGGTCGTTTTGGTTGAGGGCGCCTGCCTAAACGCATTTGGGTTGGTTCAGTTCAGTTGAGGGAAGCTGTATCAAATTTGCTAAGTACTTGTGATCGCACGGGTACCCTGTGCATGTTCGTGCGGCCCATTTTTTGGTTTCTCTCATGTGCCTTCGTTCGGTCGTGCATGTCATGTCACACCATGTGACGGCACCTGCCCGAATGCGTTCTAGTCGGATCATTTTGTTTAATGGCGGTCATATCAAATTTGCTAAGTTGTGACCGCACGGGTGCCTTATGCACGTTTGTGTAGCCCATTTTCCGTTTGCTCCCTTGTGCCAGCTTTGTTCAGTCGTGCACGTCGTGTCGTTTTGTTCGAGCGCACCTGCCCAAACCCATTCGGGTTGGGTCGTTTCGGTTGAGGGCGCCCACCCAAACGTGTTCGAGTCGGGTCGTTTCGGTTGAGGGTGCCCACCAAAATGCATTTAGGTCGGGTCGTTTCGGTTGAGGGTACCTGCCCAAACGAGTTTGGGTCGGGTCGTTTTAGTTGAGGGCGGCTGTATCAAATTTGGTAAGTACTTGTGATCGCACGGGTTCCTTGTGCACATTCATGTGACCCATTTTCCCGTTGCTCCCTTGTGCCTTCGTTCATCATGCACGTCGCGTCACGCCGTGTGAGGGCGCCCACCCAAACACGTTCGGGTCCGGTCATTTCATTTGATGGTGGCCCTATCAAATTTTCTAAGTTCTGACTGCATGGGTGCCTTATGCAAGTTTGTACGGCCCATTTGCCATTTTCTCCCTTGTTTCAGCTTCATTCGGTTAGGTGCGCTATGTCGTTTCGTTTCAGGGCACCCGCCCAAACCCATTTGGGTCGGGTCATTTCGGTTGAGGGCACCCACCCAAACGTGTTTGGGTCAGGTCGTTTCGATTGAGGGCGCCTGCCCAAATGAATTCTGGTTGGGTCATTTTGGTTAAGGGCACCTACCGAAACACGTTTGGGTCAGGTCGTTTCGGTTGAGGGCAGTTGTATCAAATTTGCTAAGTACTTGTGACCGCATTGGTGCCCTGTGCACGTTCGTACAGCCCGTTTTCCAGTTTCTCCCTTGTGCCTTCCTTCGGTAGCCCGTCGTGTCCTTTCATTTGTGGGCGCCCACCCAAACCCATTCGAGTAGGGTCATTTCATTTGAGGGCGCCTGCCAAAACCCATTCGGGTAGGGTCATTTTTGTTGAGGGAACCTGCCCAAACGTGTTCAGGTCGGGTCGTTTCGGTTGAGGGCACCTGTCCAAACGTGTTTGGGTCAGGTCGGTTTGGTTGAGGATGGCTGTAGGTTTTAACCCTGAACATAAATTATCTACACATGAATTTGATAACAGAAAATAAATAATAGCGAGAGAATAAAACATAAAACAGATAAACACAGAGATTTTCCCCTGGATCCCAAATCGGGACGACCAGCTTGATTTTTCATTATATTCCTTTTAGTGTTACAGCACATATATATACATGCTGAAGCATACATAAACCCCAATCTAGTAACCCTGGATTAGAGCATAACCATAGTTCCCTTGACCAGATCTACAGAATACCAGGGGATGAAAACCATCATCCCCGAAAACCATGTGCAAACTCATGCACAAAACATGGGTGGGTCCGCCTATGAGTGGGTCCGCACACCAATTTTTTTTTTTGCCATGGCACTGATCGGGACTCTGACAGGGGGGGATGCCGCCCCCCGTATGACCCCCCTGCTACACCCAGCGCAACGTACAGTGCGTAGGGCTAGTCGTGGAAAGAATATAACACATACCCAACATTCTACCACTTGTTGTTTTCTTTCCGCAGGGGGCCACAGAAGAGCTTAGTCATTGGTCCAATTATTCAACACCCATTGTTTCGCTACACCAAGAGAACTTCTGAGTGCTCACAGACTTCTTCAATGCATCTACAACATTCCTCAAAGTGTCCAGCTTTACTAGCAACACCCTTTTAGCCTTAACCATATCTCTAACAAAGTGATATTGAACATCAATGTGATTTTCCTTTGAATGATAAGTAGGGTTCCTAGCCAAGAAAATTGCACTTTCGTTATCACAGTTTATCCTTATAGCTTGCTGTACCAACCCCATACTTGAACACAATCTCTGCAACCAAACTGCTTCCTTGCTTGCATGAGTGGCTACCATGTATTCTGCCTTCGTAGTTGAAAGAGCCACTACAGACTGTCTTTTACTCATCCAACTGAATCCGCCTCCAAATAGGCTAAATACATACCCACTTGTAGATCTTCTTTGGTCCAGATCTCCAGCCCAGTCTGCATCAAAAAAACCATGAATGTCCAACATTCTTTCCAATCCTAGTCTTCCTTGGTAGCACAAACCATAATCACTAGTGCCACGTAAATATCTGAAAACCTGCTTCACTGCTATCCAATGCTCCTTCCCCGGGTTTGACATAAACCTGCTCAATACTCCCACTGCATGTGCAATTTTTGGTCTAGTACAGACCATTACATACATCAGGCTACCCACTGCACTTTCATATGGAACACGGGACATATCATCCTCTTCTTCTTGTGTCTTGGACACTGTTCAACAAACAGCTTTACACCTATAGGAATAGCAACATTCACTGGTTTACTATCCTGCATATTAAACCTCTGCAATATAGTCTCGAAATACTTCCTCTGGTTTAACCAAAGCTTCCTCTTTTCCTAATCTCTCTTAATTTCCATGCCCAAAATATAGTTTTCAGCACCAAGATCCTTCATGTCGAATTTGGAGAACAGTTGGGTCTTCAAATCTTGGATAATTTCTTTGTCATTTCCAATCAAAAACATATCATCCATGTACAACACCAAATAAATAACACGGTCACCAATTAATTTAAAATAAACACAGTGATCCTCCTTGCTTCTGGTGAAGCCAAGTCCCCGTATATAGGTATCAAATTTCTGATACCACATCCTTGGTGACTGTTTTAACCCATACAGAGACTTCTTCAACCTGCATACCAATTCTTTCTTACCCTTCACCATAAAGCCTTTAGGTTGCTTCATGTAGATCTCCTCTTCTAGATCCCCGTGAAGAAATGTTGTCTTCACATCCATCTGTTCTATCTCAAAATCAAATGCAGTAGCAACAGATAAAAGTAGTCTAATAGAAGTAACTTTGGCAACAGGAGAAAAAATATCACCAAAATCAATTCCCGGCACCTGGGAATAACCTTTCGCTACCAACCGAGCTTTGTATTTCTTCACCTTGCCTTCTACATTCATCTTCTTCTTAAACACCCATTTGCTCCCAATGGGCTTCCTTCCAGCCGGCAACTCCACCAGATCCCATGCATCGTTTTTGTGCAAGGATGCCATTTCATCAGCCATGGCCTCCTTCCAGAGTTTTCCATCCTCTGAATCTACTGCCTCCCTGACAGTTCTAGGTTCATCATCAGTTATAGTTAAGGCAAAACCTGAACAGAAAGCAGATGGACTATACCTTTCTGGTTGCCTTCTTTCCCGAACTGATCTTCTCAAAGCTGGAGTTTGTGGCTCTTCATCTTCTGAGTCTTCTTCTGTTGTAGAGTGTGATTCATCCTCCTTTAGCTCAAACTCTATTTTCTCAGGTTCTTTTGGTAGGACTTCATGTTTAACAACATCTTTCACTTCTCTAAACACCACATCTCGGCTGTACACAACCTTCCTTGTTTCTGGGTTCCAAAGCTTGTAACCCTTTAAACCATCCTTATACCCAATAAAGATGCACCTTTCAGAGTTATTATCCAACTTGGTCCTTTTCTCCTTTGGAACATGTACATATGCATCACATCCAAATACCCTTAGATGTGAAAGAGAGGGTTTCTTACCAGTCCATACCTCATGTGGAGTCTTATCCTCCAACGCTGATGAAGGTGATCTGTTAACTAAGTAACATGCAGTCTCCACTACCTCTGGCTAGAATTATTGTCCTAACCTAGTACCACTGAGCATGCTTCTTTCCTTTTCCATCAGCATTCTGTTCATTCTTTCTGAAACTCCATTTTGCTGAGGTGTGTGTGGAGTAGTCTTCTTTCGTGCTATACCACACTTCTTACAGAACTCTTCAAATTCCTTCTTGCAAGACTCCCCACCATTATCTGTCCTCAGCGCCTTTATCTTCTTCTCTGTCTGGTTTTCCACCAGAGCCTTAAATTCTTTAAATTTATCAAAGACTTCAGATTTATTCCTCAAGAAATATATCCGTGTATTCCTTAACAAGTCATCTATGAATGAAACATAGTACACAGACTTTCCCAGTGATGGAACTGACACAGGTCCAAACACATCATTGTGCACAAGTTCTAATATCTTGCTCGCCCTCTTAGCACCAGAAAGAAAACTCACCCGATTCTGCTTCCCATATACACAATGTTCATAGAAATCGAAATACATAGAGAAATTAGACATACCTTCAACCATACCATTTCTATGCAATATCTGAAGGCCCTTATCTCCAATATGTCCAAGCCTTTGATGCCATACCATGATATTTTCTCCAGAGATAGCTAGGCTTTCCAATCTACTTTTAGGAACCACAGAACTGTTACACCATCAATAACAGTGCTACCTTGTAGCTTTTATAGAGTTCCAATCCGAACTCCTCGCATTAATACTAGTGCTCCCCGAACCATCTTGCAGGCATCTTTCTCGAACACTATTTTTACACTTGCATCATACATCTTGCTTATAGAAATCAGATTTCTGGCCAATGCAGGAATATGCAGAACAACAAGAAGTGTTCTAATCCTTCCACCTTGCAGCTTCAGCTTGACCTTTCCACGTCCGATGATTCTGGCCTTCCTATCATCCCCTAGGAATACATCACCACCATCATATTTCTCATAATCGTAGAACCACTCCCTATGGGGAGTGAAGTGAAAGGATGCACTCGAGTCAATCAACCATGACTCATGATCTACATGTGTATTTGAAGAAGAAGCCAAATACACATCCCCACCTTCATCCAAGGTGGTTTTTTCCTCTACACAAGGAGCATCATCAAATCCCTTTCCTTTCTCAGGAGCTTTAGATCTGCAGTCCCTTTTGTAGTGTCCTTCCTTTCCGCATTTACAGCACACCCTTACAAACTTTCTGGGAGATTTAGATCTCCCTCTAGATTTATATCTCCCACTCGAAACCTTATTCTTGTTTCGGTTTTGGGACCTTCCTCGTACAGATAAGACATCTCCATTTTAACCCTCCATATTTCTTCATCTCATTTCCTCCGATAGCAAGGCTGAGACAATGTTATCAAAATTTAAGGTAGTTGTATTGCTACCTATTGCAATAACCAGACTGTCCCATGAGTCTGGTAGAGAACACAACAAACTGATGCACTTATCTTCATTTGAGATTTTAATATCAACAGATGACAACTGACTTACCACAGTATTGAAGGCGTTCAGATTCTCTGTCACCGAGTCTCCATCCTTCATCCTCAGGTTATACATATTTTTCCGCAGGAAAAACTTATTCACCAAAGACTTATATTGGTACAAAGTCCCAAGTTTTTCATACAAATTCTTCACCGTAGCTTCCCCAGATACATTCAACAATACTGAATCTGAGACACACAACCGTATTGTGCTCTTAGCCTTCCGATCTAGTTTCTTCCACTCTTCATCTGACATTAGTGTTGGTTTAGTACCTAGATCTACCATGATCCACTGATCTTTATCCACCAGTAGATCCTCCATATTGAGCTTCCACAACTCAAAAATATCACCATTAAATTTCTCGATCTCTATCCTTCTGCCATTCGCCATCTTCTTTCACCGCAAGAATCGATCCCGTAGATCTCCCACTGAACAGGGTCTACCTCAGGCTCGAGAAAAAATCCCTCAACAGAAAAGGCGTCCCCTTGAAGCCAATACAGCTCTAAAACCAAATGTAGGTTCTAACCCTGAACATAAATTATCTACACACGAATCTGATAACAGAAAATAAACAATAGCAAGAGCATAAAACATAAAACAGATAAACACAGAGATTTTCCCTTGGATCCCAAATCGGGATGACCAGATTGATTTTTCATTATATTCATTTTAGTGTTACAACACATATATATAAATGCCAAAGAATACATAAACCCCAATCCATTAACCCTAGATTAGAACATAACCGTAGTTCCCTTGACCGGATCTACAAAATACCAGGGGCCGAAAACCATCTTCCCCCAAAACCATGTGCAAACTCATGCAAAAAACATGGGTGGGTCCGCCTATGAGTGGGTAAAAATGTAGGTTTTAACCCTGAACATAAATTATCTAGACACGAATCTGATAACAGAAAATAAACAATAGCGGGAGCATAAAACATAAAACAGATAAACACAAAGATTTTCCCATGGATCCCAAATCGGGATGACCAGCTTGATTTTTCATTATATTCCTTTTAGTGTTACAACACATATATATACATGCCGAAGCATACATAAACCCCAATCCATTAACCCTGGATTAGAACATAACCGTAGTTCCTTTGACCGGATCTACAAAACACCAGGGGCCGAAAACCATAGTCCCCCAAAACCATGTGCAAACTCATGCACAAAACATGGGTGGGTCCACCTAGGAGTGGCTCAAAATATAGGTTTTAACCCTGAACATAAATTATCTACACACGAATATGATAACAAAAAATAAATAATAGCGAGAGCATAAAACATAAAACAGATAAACACAAAGATTTTCCCCTGGATCGCAAATTGGGACGACCAGCTTGATTTTTCATTATATTCCTTTTAGTGTTACAACACATATATATACATGCCGAAGCATACATAAACCCCAATCCAATAACCCTGGATTAGAGCATAACCGTAGTTCCCTTGACCGAATCTACAAAATACCAAGGGCCATCGTCCCCCAAAACCATGTGCAAACTCATGCACAAAACATAGGTGGGTCCGCCTATGAGTGGGTCAGCACACCAAAAAAAAAAATTTGCGAGGGCACTACCCCGCACCCCAACAAGGGGGGCTGCCGCCCCCCCTGTGACCCCCCTACTATGCCCGGAGCAACGTACAACACGTGGGGCTAGTCGTGGAAAGAATATAACACATACCCAACAACGACTATGTCAAATTTTCTAAGTACTTATCACCGCACAGGTGCCCTATGCATCTTCGTGTGGCTCTTTTCCCGGTTGCTCCCTTGTGCCTTCATTTGGTCGTGCACAACATGTCACACTGTGTGAGGACGCCCGCCCAAACTCATTCGGGTCGAGTCATTTTGTTTGATGGCAGCCATATCAAATTTGCTAAATTGTGACCACACGGGTGCCTTATGCTCGTTCATGTGGCCCATTTTCCATTTGCTCCCTTGTGCCTTCATTCAGTCAGGCGTTCTGTGTCACTTCGTTTTAGGGCACCAGCCGAAACAAGTTCTGGTCGGGTCATTTTGGTTGAGGGAACTTGCCTAAACATGTTCGGGTCAGGTCATTTCGGTTGAGGACGCCAGCCCAAATGCATTTAGGTCGGGTCGTTTTTGTTGAGGGCGCCCACCCAAAAACGTTTGGGTCTGGTCGTTTCGGTTGAGGGAAGTTGTATCAAATTTTCTAAGTACTTGTGACCGCACAGGTGCCATGTGCACATTCGTGCGGCTCATTTGTTGGTTCTCCCTTGTGCCTTCGTTCAATTGTGCGCGACATGTCGCGTTGTGTGAGGGCACCCACCCAAATGCATTTGGGTTGGGTTGTTTTGTTTGAGGGTGGTCGTATCATATTTGCTAAGTTGTGACTGCACAGGTGTCTTGTACACATTCATATGGATTGTTTTGCATTTTTTCCCACTGTGCCTTCGTTCGGTAGCCCACCGTGTCATTCCATTTGAGGGCGCCCAACCAAACCTGTTCGGATAGGGTTGTTTTGTTTGAGGGAAGTCATATCAAATTTGATAAGTTGTGACCGCACATGTGCCTTGTGCACGTTCGTGCGGCCCGTTTGCCATTCACTCCCTTGTGCCTTCATTCGGTAGCCCGCCGTGTCGTTTCGTTTGAGGGTGCCCGCCCAAACCCGTTTGGGTAGGATCGTTTCATTTGAGGGTTCCCGCTGAAACTAATTCATGTAGGGTTGTTTTCGTTGAGGGTGCCTCCCCAAACGTGTTCGGGTCGGGTCATTTCGGTTGAGGGCACCTACCCAAACTTGTTTGGGTTGGGTCAGTTTGGTTGAGGGCGGTTGTATCAAATTTGCTAAGTATTTGTGATCGCACAGGTGCCCTGTGTGTGTTTGTGCAGCCCGTTTGATGGTTGCTCTCTTGTGCCTTCATTTGGTCATGTACGTTGTGTCGCGCCGTGTGAGGGCGCCCGCCCAAACACGTTCGAGTTGGGTTGTTGTTAGACGGATAAGTCATTCTTGCAGACAAGACAGACCTGCCAATTGTCCTATGGACAGCTAACAACTAACAGACAAATAAAAAATATTTTCTTTAGATATTGTTTGACTTGGAATTATTTTTAACAGGGTTTAAGAAACCTACTTGTAGTCCAGCGCTAACCTTCTTTCCAGTGGCTTGAAGAAAGTCATCGTTAAGGATCTGCAATCACAAAAGATGAAAAGCACTTGCATAATAAAATTAATTCATGGCTCAAACATCTATCCAAATGATCAAGCAATTCAAGAAATGAGATAATTAATTAAATAACTCATTGATTAAACATGATAAATAAGCTATTTAACTAAAGAACTCTTTGAGAAAAAAATATTCATTCGTATTAACTTAAATAAAGAAGAGACTTACGACCATGTCCGCCTTGATGTCATACAGGCCTTCCTGGGTTCCGGAACAGGCATTTCCTTTACTCTGACAAGATTTTCATTATCTCAGCTAAAATGAACATGGGTGTGTAATCATTCCCACATAGTGATCATTTAAGAGAGTATGAGTCTCCACAACATTTCTCCACAAAAATTCTCAAAGTCTAACTCACTAACTCTAACCTTTGAAGCTGCACTATGGCTTCAATTTATAGGAAAAGAGAGGAGGTTATGGTTCCACATAAGAAGGGATAGAATGCTCTTTTGAAGGGATTGGGCTCCATAAATCAAGGGGTAGGCTCCCCTAATGGAGGAATGAACATACATGATAGGAGCGAACCTTCGATCGGATAAATTCTTCTAGAAGCTTCCAGATTTGACTCCTGAGCTTCTAAATGTTACTTTCTGCCTTTGTTTTACCTTTTACAGGGGTCTGTACCTTTAATGAATAAGAAGTACATTTAGATCCACATGATTTAGAGAAAAAAATTGCGGCACCATAGGCAATGTTAAGACAAAGTGCAGTACAAGTATTTTTAAGACTTTTATGAGCTTTTCTCTCAATTTTAAGGCTTGATTTTAGGAACATTGATGTTATAGACTTCTAGGGGAGCACTAAAACGTCATGGTGACAAATTTCAGTGTAACAAATTCCCCCCTAAAGTGCGAAGTCTGAGAGCATTCGAAGAGTGATGTGCTTTATCATTTCAAATATTAGCCTGTGGACACCCTAGTCAGAACCCTATAAAAACATTCAATGCAAATCATATATATATATATATATATATATATCATCACTTAGGTAGGCATTCCCATAATTAGATCAAAACTAAATAAACTTGTTCTGATACAGAAATGATTTTAATATTACATCAATAGTGTAGACACAGCATGGACGCAGCCATCTGTAATGATAGTCTACTGCATAATGAATAATAAAAAAATCCTGGCAGCCTAGATGGTGGAAACTAGATCCAGGGTCCTGCTTCCCGAACTAGTACGATTCTACCCATGCGATTAAATGTATTGATGTCGAACATGGTAGAAAACACTTGATTACCATTCAATGATGTGAACTATTAAAAAATGTGAGAGAAACCACCAATAATGACAATGGATCTCAAAGTACTCAGTACAATCCATGAGATGTGAATAAGTGATCTGAAGTCAAACATTTCACGGAATTGTTCAATCGAAGGTCAATGATGCAACTTGTCATCGAAGGCGAGAAACCTGTCATTAAGGCATGCAGATTCCAAGGTACTGATGAATTCTAGATCAACTTCCTAAATGATGAGTTGTCGTTGATATAAAGTGATCCGTTGTAAGCAAGCTCATGACAGGAAACCATACATCAAGTTTTCAAGAAATTTTTTGCAAGGACTGACTCAGGGATGGTCAACGCAAATGGAGAAAAATGTTTGTAGATGAATGGTTTTTTTGACTATCTTCTTGAACACATAACGAAACTGTAGATGGTTTGGTGACAGTTGCCCTAAGCTAATACCTAGAAACCGGATGAAGACCTTCAATTGGTTTCATTAACTGATAGGCAGGGGATTTTCCCAACCCAGGTAGAAGTTTGACAAAAAGTTCCGTGTTTATAAATCAAAGTGTAACAAATGAATTCATTTTCTCTCTTTTCCCCCACCATTTCTGGCAAGAACCTCTTTATTTTTGACAAGCCTGAGGATGATAACATTTGCTTGTTTATAAGCTCATCCTCCAGATGAGTCCAACTTAGTTTAAAATTGAACCCTAAGAAGGAGTGGCCCGTTCCTGTTTGTATTCGACAGGTCCTTTACTGTTGAATTTTAACGAGTCCAGTATAGGAGAAACTCAGTGTTTTTCATTTTCAGGGAGTCAGAATAAAAAACTTAAGAAAACTCCATGGGTGTACTTTTTCGTAATTTTAGTCTCTCAGGCCCAAAAAAGGATAAAATAATGCGGGAGAGAACTCTATTCACCATGATTAGTCAACGTATACCTTTTTCGTAAATATTCCATTTCAGTCTGGAAAAGGGGTAAACTTATATTGAAAGGATGACTATTCATTTCCTTTAACGAGTTCGAATAGTCAAGTACTTGGCAATATTTTCATTTTTAGAGAGTCCAAAAAGGCCTTAAAAGATGACTCCATGGTTTCACTTTTTCATAAATTTTAAAGAGCCTGAAAAAGTGATAAAAGTATACTCTTTGTAAAAAAAGATCATTTTTCCTGAAAATTTTGGTATTCTACACAAAAACTCAAAAAATTAAATTTACCTGCTTCAATAATAAAAATATTTTGAAAAACCATCTTCTTAAAGTGAAAAAATAAATAAATTTAAATTTCATTTATTCAAAAAAACTTATAAAAAGGAGTTTTCCAAGTTCATTTTTACCGTTTGAGTTTGGAGTGAAAATTTTAGAGCTTTTGGAAAAAAATACTTCGGAGAAGATTTCGGACAAACTAACAGTTGAAATCGAAAACCGTCTACTCCAGGTAAGCCACATCCTCTTTTCCTTGCTTTTCATCTAATCATTTCCTTAATTTAGGATTTAAAATTGATTTTTGGAGAGGAAATAGGTTCAAAATTCCGCCCTCGGGGGTCCGCAGGTAAGACACACAGTACCTGCGGACCCCAACATTTTTTCACAAAGAAAAGTGTCGTGGCCCCACACTTTTAGCATAGAGCTCGTACGGAGCTACGCACTCTCTCTAAACGTAAAGTGTGAGGGTGCCATGAAGAATTTAAAAACACAATTTCTTCCAAAAATAACCATTTTTTTTTTTTTAAATAATTCTCATCTTTCATTTTGCTCATTGTAGGATATTTACAATGCTCATCTGGTGGGAATGTGAACATGAGGAGGTAAATGAAGTAGTGATGATTCATCAACCTACATTACAAGTTTTGAGAGCATGTGGGTTATTCATATTCTGGGCTATCAGCGGCATGAGAGCTCAAGTAGACATTCTCACTTGGTTGGCAAACAAGTGGGATGTTCAGGACCAGTGTTTCGTGATTGGAGGAAACCGGTTCGAAATTGAGCTGGAGGACATATATTTTTTTACTGGTTTGTCTAAGAGAGGTGAACCACTTTCTCTATTTGGGGCTAGGCCAGGTGGCCAGTCCATCACTAGCCTGCAATTAGAGTTCTGTAATGATGAGGCCAATCCTAGAGACAAACGGATTTATATTAAAAATATCATCCGTCCTGAGTTAAATGTGATTGCATTTACTGTTACCAAGTTGTCCAGAGGTGCAGATTTGCATGTGGCTATTTGATCTCAAATTCAGATTGCAGTAGATTGCTTCTGAGGCACTATATTAAACTGGTGTGAAGCAGTGTTAGCTAATGTCAAAGGAAAACTAACTAGAGCAAAAAACAGGAAGTTAAATAACATCGGATATGGATCTATCGTGGTTACTTTTTCTTTAGAGAGGATTCCTCTGTTAGCCCCGCAACATATTCCTGTTGATGCTAGTAGACCTCCAGAGCCTTGAATGGTTCGATGGGTTGCTTTGATGGATTGTCACAGCGAGGGTGGGGAGATTTTTCGATTTCCCTCGACTTATCTTTGTTGGTTAGAACACCATATTTTTGTGATAGAGGATTTTCCTTATGCAGGCATAGATTTCTGTAGTGACCGAGATATGCCACTTCCTCCAGGAGCTCAGTGGGATGAGTCAGGTAAAAAAATTCTCTTTGACATGTTCTAATTTCTAATTTTTATTTATTTATTTATTTTCTTTTAAACCGTCCAAAAATGATAACAAAAAGTTTAAAATGCAGACTTGGGTCTACATCGATCAGCCGCTCTCTGCCCCTTTGACAGGAGGCAAAGGGATGCAGCTGTAGCACCACCACCACCACAGGATCAGACAACAGAAATTCTGACTGATTTGGAAAACCATTTGGAGCGAGTGACTCTCGACATCCTAGAGACCACTATAGTTGACATTCCACTCTGATTACAGAGATACGTCATTGGTGTTCCTAGATCATTCAGGAGATTTCTGAGTAGAGTGGCACGAGCTGTAGTGTATTATCATGATCATTACCATGGATAGTAGATAATCGATTGTATAGACTCTTATCATTTTTTTGTATCACCTTTTCCGATCATAAGGTGTTTTGAACCGATGATTGAGGATGATGTACCATTTTTTGAAACACTACTTCTATGCTATGATATACTGCTTTTTTCAGTTACCTGTCCAACATGTTATCAAATTTTGACCTACTATTTTTATTATCGCAAATGTCTGTTAATCACACTAGAAGCTATTGCATCTACTAATGTGTTTAAATTTCTTGGAATGTGTTTATACTCAATATAATCAAATTCTCGTTCCAAGAGACGAACTCTTAAAAATAATCTTAAGAACACAGGGTTTCTAATTACATATACTTGATTTAATTGTAATACAACGAGTTCAGAATCTAACCTAACGATCAAAATCTGAATTCCAAATGAAATGGATTCAGAAAATAATTCAATAACTGTGCTATATTCTAAAATATTGTTTGTCGTTTGACCGAGGCTTACACCATGCATAGATATTAACTCTTCAGTGGGTGAATAAATAACCCAAGCTACGGAAGAGATATTTTAGGTACTACGACAAGCACCATCAGCAAAACCAATGTATGTTTGAAAAGACGTTGACATCTGCAATATCAAGAGTAATCCAGATAAGCAGGAAAAGTACTAAAAGCACACTTAAACTAGGCACATGCTTCTAATCTACAGCACACCAGCTAAAAATAACTAATATACGGGAAAGATCTCCACACAAGAATCAAGCGTAATATCTCTTCAGATAAAGCCCATTTCTGGGTTTTCCTAAAGAAACCCTGTCAAAATGAATCAATTAATAGGCCCCTTTTGCAAGCTGTCACTTGAAAATATAAGGACCATGCCACATGGGTTTGAATTTCCCAACCCCTAGCTTATCTTTAGCTTGATCATAAACCAAGACTAGGTCTCCTTCTGAAAAAATCTGATTTGTAACCTTCCTATCATATTGAGCTTTCATTCGTTTTGCATTAATTTCGGTGGCTAGTGCAGCGGTGCCACGATTCACATCTAATTGAGCTAAGTATAAAAAACATTTTTCCTCTTCAAAAGTGGCTGGTAGTAACTCTATGGCTAGTTGGAGTGACATTATCTCGCATTCAATGGGTAATACTGCTTCTAAATGGTAATCCAGTTGAATAGGTGTAAAACCTATCGATGATTTTGCTGAGTTTCGATATGCCCAAAGTGCTGAAAAGAGCATGGTATGCCAATTCGACTTATGAAATCCAATGATTCGTTTGATCATGGTGACTAAAAATTTATTAATAGCTTCAACAAGACCATTAGCCTGTGGATAATATGGTGTAGAACTATCATGGCACAGGGCAAGTTGGTCAGTTAGCTCGGTCATCATGATGTTTCAGAAATGGCTCCCATGATCAGAAATTATCACTTGGGGTACACCAAAATTAGCAATCACATGATTGAACATGAAAGTAGTTGCAGTTTTTCCATCTACAGCAAATGTAGGCATTGCCTCGGTCCATTTGGTAAAATAATCTACAGCTATAATAGTATACCCATGCCCCCCGGCCTAGTGAGGGCTACATGTAATGAAGTCAATTCCCCATTTTGAAAAAGGACTGACAAAAAATATAGGGTTAGGAGGAGTAGGTGGTGCACGCTTTTCTCAATCAAAGATTTGACAATTATGACATTTTCGGACCGCATAAATACAATATTTAAATAAGGACGTCTAGAAATAACCTATGTGCAATATCTTTTGGGTTGTGGCATACCCAGACATATGACCACCACATGCTCCAGAGTGACATTCATTTAAAACCTTTTCGGCTTATTCATGAGTGAGAGAACGTCGAAAAATAGAGTCTGCAATGCAACGGTATAGTGTGTAACCAACAATATGATATTGTTGAGACTGGAAACGGATTTTAGGTCATTGTGATCGTGAAAGTTCGAGCCGAAAATATTGGGTCTGAAGATAAAAAATGATATATCCATACCAAGGATTTATGGTACTAATAAGAAACAAGGATTTGTCCACGATTGGTTGTTTTGCCACAGTTTCTGTATCAACACGTGGGAAATCACACATAATTTTAGCAAATATCAATGATTTCTTTGATTTGGAATTTTCAAATTCCAAATCAAACTCTTGTAGGATAACAATCCATTTGGAGTATTTTCCCCCTAATAATTGTTTGGTCAAAATATACATGATAGGGTTACAATCAGAAATCACTATTGTTTTGCATAAAAGTATGTAACGAAGAAAACATTGGACAGCTTGAACGGCTGCCAAGGCCAATTTCTCCCATGTGAGTAATTGATCTCAGTCAGATGCAAATTTTGAATAAGATAGTAAATCACATTTTCACCATGGAATTCATCTTCCTGAACTAGAACCATCCCTATCGTGGAATTGGAAGTGGCGAGGTACAAAATGTAATCCTAGTTGTAATTGGGAGGATGTTGTAACGGTGCATGGGTCAACGTGTGTTTCAGAGCATCAAAAGATCGATCAACAATCTCATCCCAAATGAAAGGAATATTCTGTTTTAACAACCTGGTGAAACCTTTCGTTAACTTGATGTAGTTAGGAATGAATCGACGTAAAAAGTTTTCTTTCCCTTGCAAACTTTGGAGTTGGTGAAGAGTAGAAGGAGAAGGTAAATTTATGATTGCCTCAACCTTTGATGGATCAACACGAATTCCTACCTTTGAGACAATAAATCCTAGCAATCGTCTAGATTGTATGAAAAAAACACATTTATGAGCATTTATACGAATTTATAATGCCTAAATCATATAAAAATGGCTCGTAAATGAGTAATATGATCTTCTCTACGCGAAGAATGAGCAGGAAAATCATCGAGGTAGGGTTGTACAATGTGTTTAATGTCATGAAATGCATAAGAAATTGCCCTCTGAAAACTGACGCCAGCATTCTTAAGTCTAAAGGGTAGTTTGCGATAAGAAAAATTTCCCCATGGACAAATGAAAGTTGTTTTGGGTTGATTTGCAGGGAGTATGTTGATTTGATTGTAACCGGAAAATCCATCAATCAATGAAAACATTTCACTTCCAGCACAATTGTAAATAATTTGATTGATGTAAGGGGTTGGATAATTGTCCTTTGGACAAGCTCAATTTATATCCCCATAATCGATACACACTCATATTTTTCCTTGTTTTTTATTGACCGGAACAATATTAGATACCCAATCCGTTAACAGGATCGGATAAATAAAACCTGCACGAAGTAAATTTTCAACTTCGCCTTTAATAGAGACAACTTTTCTCGGATGTATCTGACGTAATATTTGTTTAACAGGTTTAGCATCCGAGTATGTCTTAATTTCATGAACAACAATCGACGGATCGATTCCTGGAATTTCTTCATATGACCAGGTCAAAATGTCATGGAATTCCTGAAATAGGGCTTTATATGCTTGAATTTCATCAGTCGTACAAGAAGCACCTATATGAATGTTTTCAACAATTCCGGGTTTTACTGAAATGTCAAGAGGAACTGTTGTAGAAATATTTTCTAAATTCAATTCAGAATCGAATTTTGAGAGAGGATTCTGAGGTTCTTTGATGTAATAAGTAGTAAAAATGGAGGAAAAATTATTCTCAAAATGATCGAGATCAGGTAAAAATGAAGACCTATGATGAAGATCTTCCCATGGTAAGTTAGCGACCGACAAGAATTCACGAATATGTTCATCAGTATTGAATACCTGTTGACCAAGATCCAAAATTGATGTCAAAGTAGAGCTCGATATTGAAAATGAATCCTCGATCACATTCACTGGATCAGATTCAGTTGAAGGAATGTCAGAAAATGACTGTACAATTTGATATGCTAACTCAAAAGGACTCAAAGGCATCGTGCGATCAAAAGAATCCAATTCTGATTCTAAAGGTACTATCCAAGGATCATCAAAGGAAATAATACTTGATGTAATCATATTGATATTAGCAATAGGAGGTTGTACGTTGGGAGTAGGCAGGGAAAAAGTTCCTAGTAAAGACAAGTCTTTAAGAAAACCTACTCCGACATCATTATAAGGGATAGTCGATTTTTTGATATGTTGGATGCTATCAGTAGAGGCTGGGTCAGATGAATAATATGAGAGTTGATCTATTTTAATGATCTTTCCTTTATGAGGAAACATGATAGGATGAAAGATCAATGATACAACAACATTCATGGCGTAAGACGAGCTGCGACCTAGGAGAAGGTTGTAATCCAGAGGGGCATCAATCACTTCCACATCTAGATGAACTATTTTTCCTTCGACCTCTATTGGTAGATATTGTAAAATACCATACGGGTGAAAACCTCTTCCATCAAGAGCTTTGAGAATGGTCGGCAATTAGTTAATGGTCGGAGAACCAAGTGATTTCCAACATTTTAATGACATAATACAAGTAGAATCCCCTTCATCAACAACAGTACGAAAGATACGTTTGTTTTTTACTATTACCGAAATTTGAAAATCCATTTGATGGGGTAGGCGGGGTGTAAAATTCTCTAAATCGAATATCATGAGGTTTGAATCCTGGAGGTCTATGGCTCCTAAGGCTGAAAAAAGTAATTTTCTTTGGGTTGAGCATGATTGCAACACTTCCAAAGCCGACATTGCTAAAGGGGAAATCACCAAATCTTCAACAATATTGTAATTTTCAGCAGCTCTCGCATGTGGATTAAAAGTTGATTTACGAAGTACGCCTTTAACAGGCGGTTTATTACTAATTCAGGATTTTGTTTCTCGATCTGTAACGGATCAGAAACTGAGGGAGATGTAGTTGATGCTGAATTAGATGTTTCTGCTTCTTTACCAGTATTTTTACTACCATAATCTTGCGATCGCGTCGAAACCATCAAGATATTTTCAAGCGACTTTGAGGAAGATCCAACCATGTTACTATCTTGAGCAGGAAAAGGATCCTTCAAGACAGTAGGTATAGGAAAACCCTTAACGAATTTTGATACCTCAGCTCTATGCAGGCACTCTTTTGTAAAATGATCCTCATCACATATCAGACAAGGATATTGACGTTTGCATTTTTCGTCAATTGGTTCAGTCGTATTGTTTTTATCTTTTGAATATTTTATCTTTTTATTCTTACCTTTCTTCTTACCACCAATTTTATATTTGGTTGTAGATGATTCTACAACATGAATATCAGTGGAAGTTTCAATAGAAGAATCTCCTTTTGGTGAATTGGGTAAAGTGATAATAGGAGAAGTCGTCTTGGAAGATTTCTTCTTACTTTTACCAGTGCTAATAGAAAATTTTACAGCATCAACGACATGAGAGCCAGAAGGATTTGTAGTTAATTTACTAGGTCTTGGTAAGTCGGGGATTTTATCATACAGAGTACCTGACTGAGTATATACAAGGTCAAGGTACTGAGCCTGAGCAATGACTTGCTCTTCTGTAACAACTCCTCCTTTGGCCACATCTTCAGTAATTTTGGGCAATAACGATTTAATAAACCATTCAGCCAAAATTTGATCTGAAATAAATACTTTCACCAAATGCATTCTACGTCTCCATTCATGAATGTGATCAGATATGTACGTAGATGTAGACTATTTTAGTGAAGTCAAAAATTCTGTGTCGTTTTCCTACCTAACAGGAAACTAAAAATGGGTTAAGAAAGCAGTATCTAGTGTATTAAAATTATTAAAAGTGTAGCGTGGTAATTAAATATACCATTTGGTAGCTAGACCAATGAGAGTTCTCTTGAAAAGATGTAATCAAATTGAAACATCAATTAGTGAATTGGATGCACACAAGAGGTGATAAGTCATAACGTGATTAGATGGGTCCTCTCCTGACTTACCTTCAAACTTTGGAATATCACTGGGAAACTTGTTGGCATCGACAACCAATATGAAAGATAAAATATAGGATCGTTCATAAAGCACGATAGATCCGGTAAATCTAAAGTTGCTATAAATGGTAACCGATGGCTAGGGTCTTGATAACCTTTTGTGATCAAACCAGTGCCAGGAGGAGGATATCTAAGATACCCTGGAATTGGATGCGCATTTGGAATCGTGAAACCTCCTGGATAACCAAGATTAACCGGACCATACTGGGGTTGTTGAGGTACTTGATAAGTATACCTAGGGTACGGCTGATACTGATATACTGGATTTTTTGTAGCCTGTCCAAATTGATACGGTACCTGTTATGGTGGATAAGTAAATTGTGGTTGACTAACAACAACCGTACTAGTACCAGCTTGTCCTATAGGCATCTGGACTTTAGTCTGAATTGTAGGTCCTGACTGTGGTACAGATACTTGAGGAATTTGCACTGATGCAAGTATAAAAGAAACCGGAGCTGCAGATACTCCAGAAATAGGTGTGGTAGGTTGAACAGAAGTTGCAGAAGAATTAGAAGTCTGAGGTGGAGTCTAAGGTGTACTAGGCCCAGGCTGTTGAACAAAACTAGGTGCATTGATTTGAACGATAGGCTGGATAGGTTTATGTTGACCCTATGGAATATAATAAGTCTGAGGTTGACCTTGGGGTATTTACTGTCCCTGAGGTTGATAACCTTGAGGTATGTTCTATCCTTGAGGTTGTTCTCCAGGTAGATAATATTTTCCTACAAATTGTCCTGGTAAAAAATTACCTTGAGGTTGCCCCCAGGCGGTAACTGAATTCCTTGAGGTTGCCCCCCCAGGTGGTAACTGACCACCTTGAGGTTGCCCCCCAGGTAGTAACTGACCACCTTGAGGTTGCCCCCCAGGTGGTAACTAACTAACCTGAGGTTGAGGATTTGGAATATTACCAGACATCATAAAAATTTTCTCTGCATTCGACGTTTCAGTTTTAGTTCCAGTTGTACCAGATGATAACACTTGTTCGGTTGGTTGAGGAGTTGCTCCTGAGAAATTACCAGAGAGTGACTGGTACCCCAAAGGATCAGAAGGACCACTGTATAAAAATGTTTCCAGAGATTGGGAAAACCTAGATGACTCACTCGACATATTTGATGAAGGATAATAACCTCTCGGCGTAGGATGAAAAGGAATTGGGGGTGGTGAATAACTAAGACCTGGGTTTTCTAAAAAAAACTATGAATGATAAATACCAAACATCGGTTCTAAAATGATTGTATAATATTGATTCACGCTCCCTAACATTCAAATTTTCTTGGGTTTCGAGAAGAGTTACGTCTTCGTCTGTACCAACAAGTTCTTCAATAGATATGAGGTCAGAAGGAAGATTTTCGGTAATGTGATGTCTTACCCTAGGTTAACCAGGATCACTAGAAGTCGGAGTAACAAATCCTGAAGATGGTTCCAATACAACAGGTTTAGTGTTAGGCTCAGAAATTTCAGGTTCTTCAGCTAATTCACTGGAAGGAGAAATACTACCAGTAACTTCGGAAATTGAAATTGGCTCTTGGATATGTTCTGTTGTTTGTGATTGATAATCAGGATGAATAAATATAGATAATTCTCTTATTTCTGTTGATCTAATTCTACTGTCACTAGGTGATACTAGAGCTCACAACCCTTCAAGTTGGCTTGGTGTATACTCAGGGGGTTTCCCCTGGAGTCTACGCGATTGTATTGGTAATTCAGCCACGATTAAAATTTATTAATCACATGCAATCAAAGAAAATTTCAATGAAAACTCCTATAGTCACTAAGGAAACAAACAAATGAATCACACGCCTAAAAATATAGGAGATCAAACCACACACAAATAGTAACTTCCCACACTAAAAACACTAGTTGGTGATGAAATCAAACATCATAGTATTTTAATGTAGAAATGGCGGCTGGAACAGTTACCCCGACAAACTGCTTAATGAAATATACCGGTGCAAGTTTCTCCACTTAAACCATCTCGAGTGAAGATAACCCTCCGGAGAGTCCAAGTGAGTCTAGTCGACATCTGCTCCAGGTACAGTGGGATGTTCTCTCCACCATGACCTTAGGAAAAAATCTAACAGGAACTAATATACCTGGGGGGACAGTTTACGATCTGACATACGCGCAAGGGTAGAGTAACAAAGCTCAATCCCATTGAAGGCTCCTTGACATAATCCATGGTATACCAACAAGTGACCCCAGGCTCCTCGAAAATGGTCTATCCGAGGTTTACTGTTGTTAATACGCAAACATCTGCTATCATTCCCAATGAGATAGAATTGATTATCCCACCGGTTTAGATATGGCCTCATGTTTTACTCCTTTAAGAGGAGCTTCGCAGAGCATACAAGCGACTATTGGATTTTTCCTACCACAAGATCAACTACTTGTTTTTTTTAATTGTCTTGGAGATTTAATTACTCCCTACTCTAAGACACTAGCCTAAGGTATATTGGTGAAAAAAGCCCTAGAAATATAAAAAATTACTAGATTGATTTTAATTTAAGCTGTTTCTTAGGACAATAGTTGCGAAAGTGAAATTGATGATATGTAGTGACCCGACTCAAAACACACTAAAAATGCATCTATTATGAGAAACAATTATTTTCCTTTCAATGAATTCTATCTAAAGGAAGAGTTGAGAAATGAAACCTTTTAAAACAGTTCGTTCCTTCAAACAAGAATAAATGAAAAGAAATCTAATGTCATGAGAACTCGAAATTATCTAATGCTCAAATAAGAAATCCCTTTATAATTCAAGTTCGAAACTACCAACAAATTTTTTCTTCAAAAGAATACTATAATTTCTAGAAATAACACTCAAAGCTAAAAACACTAATTTTGATATCTAAAAATTATAAAGACTAAATCTGAACTAAAAATTTAAATATTTTGAGGATGTCTTTCTTAGCTTGTTATCTAAATAATAAATTCTTTGTTTTGATCAGCAAGAACTCAAAAAACACCCAATTTTGGTTTTTTAAGTGAAATTCCAAACTTATCAACAAAAGTTTTTCAAAGATTTGCAAATGAGAAAATGAAATCTATATCTCATAAAAAAATTTCTGCTATGATGTCAAACTCAGCAAGAAAGAAAGGAAATACCAGTGATTTAAAGGTATACAAAGGTTTCTATTCTTTGAGCAGGATAAAGACAAAGAAAAATTCACTATAACATGCAGATCTTTCAGGAAATCATTCAAAACTAAAAATGCTGAAATAAACTCTTAATCAAAGCTTTATGACAGAAGATGCAAGTCTGGGTACTCACTGAGAATCTAACAAACTAATCCAGAAAAGAAGATTTTAAGATTTTCAAAAAAAATTCACAAGGTCCACAGGATTCAGTGTAAACCAGTGCGGTCCCGCACTATGTATACAAGAAAAGTGCGGAGATGCCCACACTATTTATAAAAGAAAAGAGGAGACACCAGAAAACTAAAAGAAAAATTAAAAACTCTAAATCATTTCTCAGGGATTCTACAGGGATAAACTACCCAAGCTAGTATAAATCAATCAAAATCATAAAAAATAAATTCACAAGTCAAAAATAAAAGAAATCAAAGTTCAAGATCCATTCCCCAGTGGAGTCGCCATTTTATTGGACAGATAAGTCATTCTTCTAGAAAGACAAACCTCCCAAGTGTCCTATGGACAGCTACCAAGAAACGTGTTAGCCACTCTCAAATAACAACAATAAATCTGAAATAATAAATAAATTAATTAAATATTCCAAGTTAGGAATATGTGCCTAACTCTTGGGTTATTCCTAAAATATTGGAGTTTGTTTAGTAACTCCTATCTTGGTGGTTTTTTTGTGAGAAATTATCTCAACCAAAGGATTCTAAGATAGCACGGACTATCTTAGAAATTTTATCTCATCTACTTAAATTGTAAACTAAATTCTTTTAATAAGAGAGAATGACGAGAATGCCATGAGTTTGAAGCCTCTTTTCTACCATTGTTTTGTCTTGTTTTTATCTATGTTTTCTGCAATCTGTTTCTGAGTTAATTCCATTTGTAACATGTGGTATCATAGCAATGATCCATGTTTGGTGAGGTTGAGTTAGTTGCAGAACCATGGGATTGTTTCTTTACATGTGCGAGGCCGTCAGGACTACCAGCGTCCTGTTATCGATCGCTGTAGGTGCAAGTCTGTGCTGTTAATTATTATCTGGGCGTGTATTCACCGTGGAGATTACTCAGTGTGGAGGAGAAAGCTCATGAGCTTATGTAATTGAGGAGGAGTCTCCGAAGTAGAGCCAAAACAGTTTAAGCAAGAGCACGAGAGCTCAACAGTGGAAAATAGAGGTTGTACCAGTTCTCTGTAAATAAATCTTTATGCATTTAATAGAACATGAGTTTCCAATTAATTTACAGTGTGAAATTATTTTGTCTAACCATGTATTGATGGCATGTCTCAAAGATGCATGTCTCTATATTATTTAACTAGCAATTAGTCCTCCAAAATCCTATCTTGTCATTGCCCCAATCATAGGTTATGAGCATGTTGCGGACCACAATACCACCAGGAAGAGTAGTGGGATCTTTCCCATTTTGGAAAATTCCTAGGCAGTAAGCACCATGCACTTTGGAATGTTGGAACATGTAATTTTCAGGAGCCAGTTGAAATTTTTGGCCATTACCAAGTAGCAAATCAATTTGTGGAAATTTTTTGCTGATCTGTGAAACGTCTTTTCCAACACCAGAAAAGAAAATGTCAATATATGATGGATCTGGACAAGAAATTCGGTTCAGCGAATAAAGATGCTTTATCACAGTATCTCTGAAGACTACAAATGCTACTTCAAGTAGGTAAGCATATGTAGTTCCACTATCCAAGATAGTACCATATCTATCATTGAATACTTGAGGATCCAAGGGTAGCGGATTGCCAGCGATGCTTATTCCTTTCAGATTTATATTGTAGTATGGACTGTTTCCATCCCCACACTGCGATTTGGATTTGATGTGGAGAACACCATGTCTGGAGGAGGAGGAATTTCACCCAAAATGATGGCCCCTCCACTTACATCCATTCGACCATAGCATAAAGAGAATGAATTGGCTATCACACCATGCTGAACAAGTTGATCCATGATGCTAAGCTGACCGCGGCTGAGCCCCATAATTCCATCTACATGTTGATGATAGATGTCACCATTTTCTGAATTTTCACACCCAAACATTGCATGTTGTGGTGGAAGTGCACTATCAACACCAAAAGACACCATATCCTCTCCAAGTACAGTGCTGCTGCTGCTCATCTCTGCATATTGTCTCTCATATTTACATTAATATTTTTTTATGTCACAAAGACCACAATCTAAACCACATTTTATAGGCTGGTAGGTGCTTGACAAATCTGATTGAAATCTTCAATCCTGGTGATTGCCACATCATGTACAGGTTGAACATGGGACATATGTAACATTGCTGCCTAAATCCACAATTAGAAAAAAATCTTGTGGTGGATTTCCAATCCAGAGATGGAATTTTATTAAATTGGAGCATGCAAGGTATTATATAAATAAAATTTGCTGAAGCTCTTCATCAAGATTTGCAACATCTACTGTCGTGTAATTTCCAAGTACTTCTTGCTTTTGTCTCCAACAATACCAATAAATTAACAAGGCTGAGGCAATTACTATTACACCTGCAGCAGCACCAAACAACACTAATCCATGTCGCTAGAGCCATGTCCTTTTCGAAGGTGGAAAAATATTCCAGCTCAATAGATGGTAAGTTCCAAGGGCATCACAAAGGTGAACTTGATGTCCATTTAAAAGGGAGATGATTGTCTCTGCAGTACTATTTGTCATATAATTACTAGTGTCTGCTGGAAAAACGGCACATTCAATTTGTAAGGTATCTCGTCTGTCACTGACATTCAGAATATTAACCTGTATTTGTTGATAAACAAGAAATTCCAGCTCCCGTGCCATATCCTCTTTGAATTCAGTCACAAGGGACCTAAAAGCCTTAGGATTAACAGTCATGGACATATATAGTTCTATTCCTCCAATTTCTTGATACACTCCTTCATTTACTGCTGGAGGTAAAGCAGGTGGCCAAACATGCATGCTATCACTTGAATTTTTTCCTTTAGAGTTTGACTTTTAAGAAGATTCATTCACTTGAAAAAGTGACTTTATACATGATTATTTTTTAATGGGAGTTAAAATGAATTCAAAATAAAATACTCTTTTTTTGGAGGAGAGATAAAATGTTTTATTTTTTATAAATTTTGTAATGGGTTGGAGTAATAAGGGTGATGTTTTGAAATCCTTGGAGTGATAAGGTGCATTAAATTTTTTTTAATGCTTGGAGTGAGAAGGTAAATTTCTTTTGAACATTTGGGGTAAAGGTTGTAATTATTTTTTGGAGTTATAAGTTGTATTTTTTAATTTGGAGAGATAAGGAGTGTTTCCATTTGTATTTGGAGTGATAAGGGAAAGCCATTGTTGTAATTCAAAGTATTGTTTTACTTTGAGAGAGATTGAGTCAGTGAATATCCAGTTTTTGAAGAAAAAATTCTTCCAAGGGTTGTGAGCTTGGCATATTCATTACTTGAAGGTGGAGATTTCTTATGTACTCAATATTTTATAAAGATATCATTTTTTGGTGTTGATGTTTCCTAGATCCACCCTAAATTGAATAAGGGGATCTTAGGTACACCATGTGTGTTTGTGATGGCGCTTGTTTTTTATGGCTTCATGTTGTTGCTTTTGATTTGTGTCTAGTTGTGACACATCAATAATTTCATTTAATATCACATACATACAGTTCAATATAAACAAGCAAAACACATGTAAACTCAACACATGCATCTACGCACTTACAACATATAATCAAAGATTGTCTACATTAGCATTCTACATCAACAATTCAATTCACTTAGTCAAGAAAAGTCTTCATCAACGTACTTGCAAATCCATTTAAAGAAATTGTAATCAAATTCATTTTTTTAAGTGAATCATTAAAAATTCATTGTTCATGAATTTTTAAGAGAACAAGTGAATCATTAAAATCATTGTAAGCTTTCTTGGGTGCATTGTCGACAGTGTTCGACACCCTTCCTTTACACAAAATCAAGTGAGTGCATGAATTTATAAAGCAAACAAGAAACAATTTTACATCTCCAAGTGAGCATGAGTATTCAGTCAAGAAATTTGCATCAAGTCAGTACAATTATCATACCATCAAGTGAGCCAGCGTAGGAGGTCATTGCAACAACTATCTAAGCAACCAAACAAGTTCAACTCTAACACCAATCAAGCACATTGAGATCGACATCAAGAGAGCATGGTTATTCATTCAAGTGAGCGTGAAGTCATCAAGTAAGTCAAGTGAGCACTTAAACAAACACAATCATCATCAAGCAAGCGTGAATTCCAAAGTTTAAGAAAGAAAGTTCTACAACTCTAGCAAGTGTTCTCAGCAAGCGTAATAAGTAAAAAATCACGTGAGCATGCCACTCACGCCACATTCAAGAAGGCGTGTCATTCAAGTGAAACAGTTCGAAGTACGACATCTACAACAAGAGAGCCCGATTTCAAGTGTGCAAGTTCAGATGGCGCAACATATTTAGTTGGTAAACATTCTTCACAATTTGATCATCTCAAGTGATGAAGACATGGTGCAAGTCAGCAAAGAAACTCTTGCTGATCTTTTACAGCATCTACAACAAACAAAAGAAACCATTGAGTTTCTTCAACTAGAGTTGCAACTTCAAAGGATTGAATTGCAACAAACGCATGATACTTTCAAGTCTTTGAACAATCCAGATGATAAGTTATTCATCCAAACAACTTCACGTGTCAAAGTTGTCCCAGTTCCAATTTCTTCCAAGCCCATCATCAAGCCATGGGAAGAAATTCACAATAACAAGAATCGACGTGGCTTAGGATATGTCAATGATGACACCAACCTGCATATCCCAGATTATTCCAAGCCAATTAAGTTTGTCAGTGTAGGATTTATTGCACAACTCACCTCAGCCAATTCTGAGAAAGTTGCAGACAACCAGCAATGCACGCAACCCAAAGTTGTAGACAACCAAAATTGCACGCAACCTGAAGTTGAATTCCAATCGAAATGTTCTCATTTTCAAAGAACTGGTCATATGGAAGATCAGTGTTTTGATCTCCATCCTTGTCACCATTTTGGCAAGCCCAATCATTCCTCAGACAAATTTCGAAACCAACAAAAATCAGCCAGATTGAAGATACATTATGAATGGATCGACTCTTGGAAATGGTCATCCACAGTAAAATTATTGTCTTAGTTGTACAACCAAATCAAATCACACATAGTGTAGCCAATAGTGAAAAGGAGCTTGTACTCTCATGTAGTTGAACGGGGGAGTACTACACCAGTGTAAAACTCCTACACCTAAAAAGGGGGAGTTCAGGAATACTTTCGAAGAGAAGTGTCTCTCCTTTCAGCTGACAAAGGGGGGAAAATGTCAATGAAATTGATAGTGGTTGTCATACTGAAATTCTCAACAAAACCAGAAAAAGCGGCCAGTGAGCATCATCAACAAATTTTCCAATGGGCATAAATTTTTTTTCCAATGGGTAGTCAACAACAAAGAAGTAGTGAATAGTTTTTAACACAGCAAAAGCAACAGTGAGTTGTTTTTTGACATCATCAGCCAGTGGGCCTTGAACAGATTTTGTCAGTGGAGAAAGGATTCTGATTTCATGCAAAGGACAGATGGATCCTTTTGCAACTTGGCACTTGATGGAGTTTTCAATCAAAATTCAGAGATGAATCAGACATGCAGCTGACTCATGGTCTCTTCGGATTGCAGTTTTTCAGCATCCAGCTTTAGTGGTTTTTCAGGCAATGCTTTTTGAGGATCAACATGAGAACTTGGAAGATGGTTCCTCGTTCTTATTTTGGATTTGTCATTGAAGGGGGGAATGTTAGCCTCTCTCAAATAACAATAATAAATCCAAAATAATAAATAAATAAATTAAATATTCCAAGTTAGGAATATGTGCCTAACTCTTGGGTTGTTCCTCAAATATTGGAGTTTTTTTAGTAACTCCTATCTTGGTGGGTTTTTGGTGAGAAATTATCTCAACCAAAGGAGTATAAGATAGCACGGACTATCTTAGATATTTTCTCTCATCTATTTAAATTTTAAACTAAATTCCTTTAATAAGAGAGAATGACGAGAATGCCATGAGGCTGAAGCCTCTTTTCAGCCATAGTTTTATCTGGTTTTGTATCTATGTTTTCTCCAATATATTTCTAAGTTAATTCCATTTGTAAAAAAATATAAAAATAAAAACTATTTTCTCTAGATATTGTTTGAATTGGAGTTAATTATAACAGGGCTTTAGAAACCTACTTGTAGTCCAGCGCTGATCTTCTTTCCAGTGGCTTGAAGAAAGTCATCATTAAGGATCTACAATCACAAACACAAGAAAAGATCAAAAGCACCTACATAATGAAATTAATTCAGGAATCAAACATCTATCCAGATGATCAAGGAATTCAAGAAATGAGATAATTAATTAAATAACCCATTGATTAAACATGATAAATAAGCTATTTAACTAAAGAACTCATTGAGAAAACAATATTCATTTGTATTAACTTAAATAAAGAAGAGCTTTACAACCGTGTCTGCCTTGATGTCATACAGACCTTCCTGGGGTCCATAATAGGCATTTCCTTTACTCTGACAAGATCTACACTCTCTCAGCTAAAATTAACATGGGTGTGTAATCATTCCCACATAGTGATCACTTAAGAGAGTATGAGTCTCTACAACATTTATCCTAAAAGATTCTCAAAGTATAATTCACTAACTCTAACCTTTGAATTTGCACTATGGCTTCAATTTATAAGAAAAGAGAGGAGGTTATGGTTCTGTTAGTTCCCAAATCCACCTTAGGCTGAAATAAGGCAGAAGAAGGACAACACCAAACCACGCTCAGCCTCGTAGCTAGCCCTACGAGGACAGGAGAGGGCTCTCTTCGGGTCAATCTCGATGAAGATATTCAAAGGGGGTTGAGATGACTAAAAAAAAAATTGATCTTAGGCTAGATAAACAAATAGGAGGGTTTGATTTTTATTTTTAGGGGTTTTTGTTGAAAAAAGGGAAAAACAATTTTTGGGCTTGGGGATGAGGCCAGATCTTGCAGAATTCAAGTTGGGGCAGGGTAGGCAGTGGCTTTGATGTCTAAATATTGAATGAATGGATAGAAAAGACTACTGAGGAGCTGAAGAGGGCAAGAGAGTACAAGGATCCTCTTCAAACTGACAAAAACATATAAAACTAAACAAAAGTCTAAGGCAGAGCACCATCAAATCAATGAATTCTACCTCGAATACTCATTTGTTTAATTCAGAAGCATAGAGAAGGATGGAATACATATAAATTTAATGAAACTTACAATAAAATGAGAAGAAACATCATCAAAACTCAGAAGCAACAAGGATCCCAACAAGTGCTGCAAAACTCTGGTCTTTCCTTTGCCAAAAACTGAAAATGGATGTACAATGAGGTGCCAAACTTTTCCCAAGTATCCCACCCTGAAAATGTCTCAGAAAATATAATATATAGACAATTCTAACCCCTTCCCATGCCTCTAGGGGTCGAGCTCATGCTTCTAGGAGCAGTTTGAACCAATTCTAAACATGGAGCTAAAATCTAGGCAGTCAAACAACTTGCCTCTATAAGCTAGGAAACTGATCCATTCACTTGATTTTCACTTTTTAGTGAATGAATCATCTAGAAAAAGTAAATACATACCAAAATTACATCATGGTTACCAAATTACATCAAGATAGATCAATCCTCTCATGAACAAGTAAAACTAGTCAAAACTGGCCGAATTCCTGAGCTGGAAGGTGAAAAATATGCTGAATTCCTCTATGCGTCGCGCTCAAAAGCTCTATGTGCCGTGCTACTGTGGACCTATTTTTGGAGCACTTCCCGAAGTCCAAATAGAGCTCATGATAGCTCGTTGGAAAGACCTAGATGTCTTCTATCCAACCCAAGTGGAATGTTTCAATTTGGAGCTCATTTTCCCCTCCAAAGTTTCAATCTCCCAAAAGTACTTCCTGCTGGTGCAAAAGGTGGCAGAAAGGTGATTTTCATGGTGTTTTTGGCCCTTAAGACCACCCAGAATTTGATGAAATGATTTGGACATTCCTGAGCATGCATAAATTACCATGAGAAATCCAAAAATATCAAGTTTTCCTCCAGAAGGTGTCCCAATCATAAGCGCGCGTCGGGCGGAAAAACCTGTTTTGCAACTAAAATTTTCAAAATGACAAAATCTTCTCCAAATTTGCTGAAATTTAGAGTGAAGGTCTCCCATCATGTCTCATGCTCAGCCAAGGAAGCTTAGGCCAAGATTCAGAGTGTATCCGGCCTCTTTCGACGTTTCAGTGCCTTTCTCAACCTTGCCTTCAGGATCTTCATTTTTTCTCTGCAAACGTGTGTACGGGCCCAATAGTGATTCTTCATGTGTCTGAGCATGTCTTTGTCCCTATTGAACTTTTCCAAGAGCTTCTACAGATGAATTTTGACGTGTGTGAGGCCAGTCTCTCGCTCAACCGGTGTCATGTCACCTGGTCTCTTCCGAGCCAATGCACGGTCTTCACGGATTTGCCGCAACTCGATGAGTGTGTGCTGATCCTCCAGCTGTTTATTACGATGCTCCAAATAATGTATAACCCACTGATATCTCTACAAATTCATGGTCAAAGTGTCAATATTAGCCTTTTGTTCCTGGATGATCTCTTTCAGCTTCGAGCTAGGAGAGCTCGCATCAACATCGATCAAAACAAAATCAGTATCTTGGCCTCCTGAGGGGCCCTCATCGTGCATAGACCTCTTTCCTCTATCCTGAACCTATACCTGTGCTGATGTAGAAGGCGAGACCCCTTCCACGCCATGTGGAGATAGTACTCGTGCTGTTGATGAAGTCAACGAGACCCCTTCCACCCCTGGTGGAGATAGTACTCGTCGTGCTGCAGCAAATAAGGCTCTGGCGCCTCTCTAATATGTAATTGCCACTGGCACACTGATAGGCTCAATCTCGGGAACATCAAACTGGTGTGAAGTCTCTCCCTCATCGTGAACTATCTTGGGAGGAGGCTGTGGCGCTGCAAAGAAGTCACGGGAAATGAACTCATCCCATGCGATGCCCTGCTGTGCGAGCTGATGTACCACCATGATCTTGATGAGCGCGTAATGGTAAATGTTGTTATGCTACTGCGTTGGGGTCTTCTTTTGCACAAGGACCGTCATCCACTCTATGTTATGGTACATGAAGTATGGAATGCTCATCAACCACACTCTAGTGAAATGCATTAACAGCTGGATATGATACGCATACAAGCGTGAAAAGCGCCCTTCACAACTGAAGTACCTAATGATAAGTTTCATCAATGGTGCATACTCTTCCTTCAGAAATCAGAATGGAAATACCCTGCTCACCTGCCTCCAATATCCAGGTCTGATGTAAGGCTCATAATATGCTCTATCCAACTGCTGTCGCTTATTCCATTCTTCACCGATGTTTGGTATCCCAGTCACCTCAGAAATAGTCTCTGGTGTCACGGTGAAGTTTAATCCAGCCAGGTTTACATGACCATTATGCAAATGTAGGACAAATAGGTGAGCTAACTCATGATGATTCTGAGTTCAGGCGATCATCTCACAATAATGGAAGCATGACTGACGCTGAAAACAATCCATTGCAAGAGGGCAAGCCTACAATTGTGTCAAAGAAGTGGGCTCTTCCCTGACATGCCTGCCACTTTTGTGAGATCTCCTTGGCACATTAAGCTCAGTAGATGAATAAATATCCTGCTCATACCCGTGCTCATATGGTGAATCTGACTCTGACATGGTGCTGAAATGTGTTTTTCAACTGTGTGCTTGGTTGATTAGAAAATGAAAAATTGGTGTATTTGTTTCAATGCCCAAATGTGTCACATGAAATGAGAGGCTGTAAGGAAGTGTCAAAGTGAATACAATGGACTGTCACCTGAATTTGGAATAGATAGACATTTACTCACTGCTTTGGAAAACTTTGAATTTAGACACCTTTACAAATGATATGGGACTGGGTGATAGTGATGGGACTTGCAGTTTTGAGGGATATGTATAAATGCAATGTCAAGGAAAATGTCCTCGAATCTTTGGTAATCAGGATTTATGAATGATATGAAGTGGTGGGAAACAATAGGATTTGGGAATTTAAAACATGGGACAAAAGGTATAGGGATATTAAATAGTGGTATAACAATGGGACTGTGTTATAATGTGACAAAACTAGCAGTGACAACAATGATAGTAAATGGCAAGAGCATACATATCAATGAAATAAGAGTTTAAGCACCAAAATTCACGTTTTGAACCCCCTCCTTTTAAACCCTTGGGAGTAGACTGCAATAGAGGTATAGGGCTTATCCTTGCACCATTCAAACACTAATCCCTTTGCTTTTAAACCACAACACCACAGCTTAAAATCATTGAATGAGCTTGGACAAACTTACTTGGAGAAGATAGCACTGAACCAAATCGAATTTTCACTGGGCGGAATTAATTTTCAGCCTTAGGGCTCTATTCACAGCACGCATACCCAATGCGCCACGGCCTTTGGGTGCGCCGCACCTTTGGAAATTTTCACCATCACTTCTGGCCCAATGCGCCGCACCTCTTTCCTATGTGCCGCGCTACTATTCTCACACACAGTCGGCCTTCACTCAAACAATGTTTGCTCTCCAACTTTCAAAACACGATTTTTCAATGAGATTTTGTGAATATTTCCTGATGCAAATGGTCTAAATAGCTTTGAGAAATATCTTGCAAGAGGTGGCTTTGATTTTTACTTCTCCAAAAACCCATTTTGTAATGTTCTTTTTATTTTTGCACTTTTTCATTTAATGAACTCTGTCTTTCGCATTTCACTGACTTTCTGAGCTTTCACTGATGAAATTAGTTGATTTTTTCAGGGATGTTGGTGTTGATGTTTGGCAAAGGAAAACCAGAGCCTGCTGTGAAATCTTCAAGATGGAAAAATACATGACTATTACAAAGATGAATGCGACAATTTATTATTCAAAATAGAGTTTTGAACAAGAAATGTCCTCAAATATGTCTGATGATGAAAAATTTTGATTTGAAAACTTATTGAAATCCTCCTCATGGCCTGTGGGAATTTATTAAACATGTCAAAAGACCAAACCCTAGACTTAGAAACTAAAAGACTCTTTTTGACCAAAATAATCATTTATGACTGTGAATGACATGAACTGAACTTTGATGAATTTTGAGGAGTTTTAACCAACCCAGCAGGTACAAGGATGAGGGAAAACAAGAGAACCAAACCCTTCCGTCAGTGAATGGCATGCCCCTAACGGAATGCAGCTGAACGAACGGAATGAGACACCTAAACAATGAAATGAAAATATAGAAATGATCTCTGACGGAGGGCTGCAAAGTCTGACTCTAACATTGGATCCAATGGGGATGGTAGCTCCTTGGAGGTGCCAAGAACGGTAGATATTTGGGAGAGCAGACCAGTGCCTTCGTCCATTGGGCTATGGAGTCCATTATTTGACAAAAAAACTCAAGAATGTTGACTAAATTTATTTGACTGAAACTTTAACTCAAACTGACTCAACTCTTAAAACAGAAATGACTGAAACAAACAGACTCAACAAACTCAAATGAAAACTGAAATCCTTCCTCAGGATTATAGCCTTCGCTTCGGGCCCCATACTGAAGAAAATACTACAGTGCACACTTACAATGAAATTGAAAAACATGATATGTACAATGACATTGATCAGCAGAAAACATCTTAGAAATGGTAGCGCTTGAGCAGGTAGCCATTGACCGGCCCTCCTGGACAGTCGTCACCATTCATCTCCTTCAACAGAAAAGCGTTCTGACCTCGATATGCTGCAATCTTGAATGGACCTTTCCAGAGGTTTTCAAACTTACCGTGTTTACCTTTGTCTTCATTCCTAGCATCCCACTTCAGTACCACTTCCTCCAACTGGAATTTATCTGCCTTCTCTTTCCTGTCATAGATCTTTTTGATTCTTTCCTGCATCTTAAATGTATTCTGGAAGACCTCTTCCCTCGTTTGATGTAAATGAATCATCTGGTTTATCCTTCTCTGCATATGGCTTTCTTCACTATCAGCCTCCTGAAGAAGCTTGACTACCGGAATAGCAAGTGAAGTAGGAAAGACTGTATCTACTCCATAAACCAACTCGAAAGGAGACATACCAATTGACTTCTTTTGACTTACCCGATTAGCCCATAGCGCATTCACCAGCTTCTTATGCCAACTCTTCTTATTGATGTCCAGCAACTTTTTAATGATATTTACTAGAGACTTATTGGAAGATTCCGCCAAACCATTACCTTGCGGATGATAGGTGGTTGAATGCCCCAAAATGATTTTATACTTTGCACAAAACTCAATCATCTTCCTTGATTTAAAAGCCGCTGCATTATCTGTGATCAATTTACTCGGGCAACCAAAACAGGACAAAATGTTGTTCTCAAGGAAGGAAATAATTACCGAATCGGTGGCTTGTCATGTGGGCACTCCTTCGATCAATTTCGTAAAGTAATCGGTGGCTATTAGAATCCATATATGCTGTCCCGAGGAAGGAGGATGGATTTCCCCGATGAAATCCAAACCCCACTGCTGGAAAGGGGCACTTACCTCAACATGCTTGAGTGGCAATGGCTGTAATTTCTGTCTTCCTTCGAAAATCTGGCACTCATGGTAGCCTTTGACTATTTTATAGACATCAGTAAACAACGTGGGCCAATAGTACCCAGCTCTCAAAATCTTATTGGCAGTTGTCTTCCAAAAATGATGACCCCTGCAATCTCCTTTGTGAAAATCTTCCATTACCTTCTCCGCTTCTTCCTCCACCAAAAAATTCAATAACACACCACTTGGATCCTTCCAATAAAGTGCAGAATTCAAAATACAAAATTTTGCAGCCTTCAGTTTCAAGGTCCTACCTTTGTTTCTAGTCATGCTGGGCGGTGATGACAAGTTTTGAAGAACATAGATGATATCTGAATACCATGGGGAATCAACAAAAATGTCCAATACCTAAAATGGTGCATTCTCCTCATCTTCATCAGACATAGCAGCAATCAGATTTATGTCTAATGTGTGCAAATTGGATTCAGCCATAAGTTTCGCCAGCCCCTGTCCCTTGATAAGCTTCGTGGGCCTTATTTCCACATCATATTCCAGCAAAGCTATGATCCACTTGCCACGTCTTCCTTCCGGATTAGTCTGTACTAAAACATCTTTCACAGCAGTGTTAGGAACATAAGCTAAAATATGGGAATGCAAAATGTATACCCGGAAATCCTTCATTGCCTTTACCAGTGCGAGAGCTTGTTTCTCAATGATGTTGTATTTCAAGGCTTCGTCTCTAATAGTTCGACTGAAAAACGCTATGGGTTTCTCATGTCGATCTCTCTTCTGCATTAACACAGCTACCATAGTATGTTCTGAAGCAAAGGAAAACAAAATGAAATCTTGGGTGTAATCTGGGCTGATTAACACCGGAGCTGAAGATAGTGCCAACTTCACCAAATCAAAGGACTTTACCGCATCTTCAGTCCACCTCACTTGGCTGTCCTTTTTCAGCATATTTTTTATTTCTCTCAAATGCTCAGCAAGGTTAGGGACAAAATGACGTAAAAATTTCATCTTACCATTAAAATACTAAATCTCTTTCTTGTTCCTAGGAGGGTCAATTTACTGGATTGCTTCAACACGTGCCGGATCAATACGAATGCCATCTTTGGAAATAATGTGACCAAGTAGCTTACCTTCATCCATGGCGAATAAGCTCTTTTTAGGATTAAGCGAGACACCATATTTTCTACACTTCTGAAATACAACTTTCAAGTGATACATATGCTCTTCATCTGAATTTGAGAAGAAAGTCAAATCATCAAGGTATATAACAAGGAAAACATCTTTTTCATTCGCAAAAGCCATGTCCATCACCAGCTGGAAAGTTGCACTAACATTCTTCAAACCAAATGGAATCTTGGCATAGTGAAATGTCCCCCACGGAGTGGTGAAGGCTGTTTTGTCGCGGTCGTCCTCATGAACCAAGATTTGGTTATATCCAGAATAACCGTCAAGTAGTGACATCCGAGATTCACCCACTACTCGCTGCAATATATGATCCATCTTAGGCAATGGATAATTGTCCTTCAATGACACCTTGTTGAAATTTTGGAAATCAATACACAATCTAATCTCACCTGTCTTTTTCCGCACTAGCACTAAATTTGAAATCCAATCAGAAAATCTGATAGGAACAATGATTCCTACTTTGTACAGCCTGTTTACCTCCTTCTCAATCGATGGCAGCAACTTCGGATTGATTCTTCTTAGCTTTTTTCGGAAAGGCTTCTGATTAGGCTTAATTGGGATAGTATGCTAGATGATATTGGTGTCATACGTCTTTAAATATGAGTAATCCCAAGCGAAAGCATCAGCAAATGAAGACAAAAAAATCACATATTTAGCTCTTACCTACGGTGACAATGACTTGGATAACTTTACCATTTTGGGGTTTTCAGCTGTCCCAATATTTACATCCTCCACTCCTTTTTCAGTCGGTCGTAAAGTTGGTTTCTTGGCCACATCATCCTGATCGAAGAGTTATTCTAAAGGTATCAAACCTTTAGGAATAATGTTATCTTTCAGCTGTAACACTTCCATTTGATTAACTTGAACATCATCACCATCATCAAATTCCATATCGATTGAGGTATCTTTGAACTTACCTTTAATTTGCAGAAAATCATTAATCTCATCATCATATTGGAAAAATTGCCAACATCTTTGATTATCTGGGACGGTAGGACGGTGCTTCACATGTATCTCAAATTTATTACTTGAATTCATTGGGATTTTCAAGTTACTTGCTGCCTTGGCAAGCGCATCTGCAATTCCATTTTGAATGCGAGGAATACAAGTCAAGGTGTAATCTGAAAATTGCTTCAAAATATCAAGGACAACATTCCGGTAAGCCCGCATCCGTGGATGTTTCATTTGATATTCTCCCTTTACCTGCTTAATCACCAATTCGGAGTCTCCATAGACCGCAATTCTCTTAGCATTCAGCTTCCTAAGAATCTTTAGGCCAACAATCAGAGCTTCATACTCAGCCTAATTGTTCGAACAATCAAATGCTAATTTGTAAGAACATACCCATACATTGCTCGGTACCTTGTTAGGAGCAGAAAAAGGGCTGCGTACCCAAATACCAATCCCAACACCATCATTTCCCACTGCACCATCGAAATCCATGGTCCATAGACCCTCTTCATAATCCTCTAAGTGCTGAAATTGCGCTAGCTCTATTTTTTCTGCTTGCTGCCCACTATCTTTAGCTGATTGCTCAACTGTGCTTTCCGGTAGCTTCCTTTATTTCTACAAAAATTCTCTGAAATTCTCGGTAATCTCTGGGATATCTTCTGCTTGAACCAACTGACTATCTACATCATTAAAACTATCGGCAAACAAAACAAAAGACTCTAGATCTGTATGTACATAATTAAGCGGATGATTAATCGGTTTCTCCTTAGTGGTAATCATATACTTCATTTTTTTTTCCCGATACAACTTTCTCATTTGACCAAACACGGGATTCGTCGCATAGGAGAAATCTAATTGTAGTGTCCTTTTCAATTTTTCTCCCCAAGATCTGGAAAGCAACATACCAAATCTCAAAGGGATGTCTGCTACAACAACGTCCATCAAAACATTCTCTGTAGGAATCTGATCCAAACTTACAACCAAGTCTTTAATGAGCCCAATACATCTCACTCTGCTAGAATCAAATGAATAAAGATCGTGGTACTTCCTGGTAATGTCTAAACCCAACTTCTCCATGATTTCTTTCGGCATAAGATTATGTGAAGCACCGGAGTCGAACATGGCACTATGCAACACAAACTCATGCAATCGAAGACTAATATAAAAAGGAGGCACTTCGCTGTCCGGAGACTCACCATCTAAAGCTGGTCCAAATATCAGTTCCGGTTGATCATCTTCAATATTCACCATATCAGACATGGGATCGAAATTCAAAATTCTAGAAACTTGACCTTTATAACTGTTGTTCCTCATTAATTCAGTCAAGGGGATGGATACCTTCAATTTTGAAATTTCATTCTCCAAACTAAAAGCTGAAGCCTTTTCGATCTCTTTGGCTGGAACCTCTTTCTTTTCAACCTCCTCTCTCGATGTAATCGGCTGATTTTATTTTTCTGCTGATGATGACTTAGTGGCAGCAGGATCAACTACTTCTTTTGCTTTCTTTTGTGTGACAGGTGAATCATTTTTAGGCGCTGAAACTTCCTTCCTCTTCTGAATTGGATTGACTGGTACATCTCTATTTCTAAGAGAATATTGCTTCTGCTGAGCTGACAATGCATTCATGTAACCTCTTTGATATTCATTTGACTCTTCCTCAAGGGCTGCATCATTAGCTAGGATAAAATCCTCATCTCTTTTTACCGCTGAACTTTCTACATATTCATCATCTTTGGTGATATAAATGGGTAAATCATCAGGAGTAAAGAAATGATTTTGCTCTCCTACTACATCATCTTCATCATCTAAATCCTGACCAACAAAATTCTGCTGAAGAGGTGTCTTTACTTGCTGCTGGACTGCTGGTTCTTGTGCTCGCTGTTCTCGTTTCTTAATCCTGAATTGGGGCTGCTGCTGACCACGGAAGTTAGGATTCTGAACTTGTGGTTTGGGCTTATCAATAGTGAGCCTTCCGAACATCTTTCCCATTTCGCGAAGTATCTTATCTGTAGATGTAGAAGCTTCTTCTTTTATCACAACTTTCTTCTCTGCTTTCAGCCTAGCTCTCTTATCATTCAAGTTTGCCTCAACACTCACGGCAATCTTCTACATGTCCTCTAAATTAGGCGGATCTCTATCTCGTAATGAATATGCCATCTCTGGATCAAAACCATCCGAGAATTTTAACAAAGCTGATTTCTTAGAAGGCCTCAAGTCATCAGGAATTGCATTATAAACCACATTAAATCTGATAATATAGTCTTGGACAGACTCACCAGGATTACGCTTGATGCTAGTATACTCAGAAGTGATTTGCACCGGATCTTTCTTCATCTCCCACCGATCTAGAAACTATCTCTGAAGCTCTTCTAATGTATTAATACTTTCGGGATGTAAAGCTCTAAACCACTTGCGTACCTCACCGCCAAAATTTTGGACACACAATCTCATGGAGACATTCTCTTCAACAATTTCATGCAGGTCCAAAAATTCTTTCATTCTAACAACAAGCTGCTGAGCGGGCACACTTTGAGGAGTACCATCAAACAACAGAATTTTACTCTGATAATCAGCGGGCATAGGATCCAAATTTGATGGCAAAACAAGAGGTGCGAATCTAGCAGCCATGGCTCTTGGTGGATTTATGATTTGTCTTGGAGAAATGGGTGGAGTAGGAGCAGTAGGTGTTTGAGGTGTATGCGGCAGAGATGGAGGAGGAACTACTGCCGATTGATGATTAGATATAAATGGTTGCACTGGAATGGTAGAAATAAAAGAAGGCTCAGCGTGAACTTGTGAATCAGAAGTAACTACTGATGGACCAAGATTTTCAGAAGTGGATTCAATAAACTCGGGAATATTCATTGCCACAAAAGAGTTCTGAAGGTTCAGAATGTAATTATCAATGGATCAATTAGCTTGTTCAACCTCAAGATACTTAATGAACTTAGCATTTATGACAGTAGAACTAGTAGCACTTTCAGATTTGGTTTCGAACAAGGATAACTCAAACTGATCATCAAACTCAATGTCTTCGATGTATTCAAATACATTAGGGTATGAATGAGATTTAAACAGAGGAAACATGGGAGCTGCTCGACGGAAAATTCTAGGAATCAGGTTGGGATTCTCATACACTGGAGACGGATTAGGATCAGGATTTGATCTAGTATGTCTTTTGGAAGCCAGTGTATTGATCTACTCAAAAATCAAAGGACAAAATGATCTATTCAGCCTATCGAATTCTAGACTCAATCATCCAAAATTCCAGAATGATATAATGTACTGGGGTAGAACACAAGAAAAATTTCACGTTCACAAGCTAGACTGGATATCGACTGAAGCAGCGTTTATCTACTTCCGCTAATGCAAAGAAAAAACGTTTCAAAACCTACCTGGCATGACTTCAGACTTCGTCTGTAACTTATGAAACAAATAACATAAAAAAGCAAACCATTTTCTTCCCCAGTATGGTCGCCACTATGTTAGTTCCCAGATCCACCTTAGGCTGAAATAAGGCAGAAGAAGGACAACACCAAACCACGCTCAGCCTCGTAGCTAGCCCTATGAGGACAGGAGAGGGCTCTCTCCGAGTCAATCTCGATGAAGATATTAAAATGGGGTTGAGATGACTAAAACAACAACTGATATTAGGCTAGATAAACAATTACGAGGGTTTGATTTTGATTTTTATGGGTTTTTGTTGAAAAAAGGGAAAAACAATTTTTGGGCTTGGGGATGAGGCCAGATCTTGCAGAATTCAAGTTGGGGCAGGGTAGGCAATGGATTTGATGTCTAAAGATTGAATGAATGGATAGAAAATGCTGCGTAGGATCTAAAGAGGGAAAGAGAGTACAAGGATCCTCTTCAAACTGTTGAAAACATATAAAACTAAACAAAAGTCTAAGGCAAAGCACCAGCAAATCAATGAATTCTACCTCGAATACTCATTTGTTTAATTCAGAATCATAGAGAAGGATGGAATACATATAAATTTAATGAAACTTACAATAAAATGAGAAGAAACATCATCAAAACTCAGAAGACACAAGGATCCCAACAAGTTCTGCAAAACTCTGGTCTTTCCTTTGCCAAAATCTAAAAATGGATGTACAATGAGGTGCCAAACTTTTCCCAATTATCCCACCCTGAAAATGTCTCAGAAAATACAATATATAGACAATTCTAACCCCTTCCCATGCCTATAGGGGTCTAGCTCATGCTTCTAGGAGCAGTTTGAACCAATTCTAAACATGGAGCTAAATTTAGGTAGCCAAACAACTTGCCTCTATAAGCTAGGAAATTGATCCATTCACTTGATTTTCACTTTTTAGTGAATTAATCATCTAGAACAAGTAAATACAAGCCAAAATTACATCATGGTTACCAAATTACATCAATATAGATCAATCCTCTCATGAAAAAGTAAAACTAGTCAAAACTGGCCGAATTCCTGAGCTGGAATGTAAAAAATAGGCTGAATTCCTCTATGTGCCGCGCTCAAAAGCTCTATGCATCGTGCTACTTTGGACCTGTTTTTGGAGCACTTCCCAAAGTCCAAATCGAGCTCATGATAGCTCGTTGGAAAGACCTAGATGTCTGCTATCCAACCCAAGTGGAATGTTTCAATTTGGAGCTCATTTTCCCCTCCAAAAATTCAATCTCCCAAAAGTACTTCCTACTGGTGCAAAAGGTGGCAGAAAGGTGATTTTCATGGTGTTTTTGGCCGTTAAGACCACCCAGAATTTGATGAAATTCTTCGAAAATTCCTAAGCATGCATAAATTACCATGAAAAATCCAAAAATATCAATATTTCCTCCAGAAGGTGTCCCAATCATAAGCGCGCGTTGGGTGGCGCGACGCGTCGGGCGGAAAAACCTGTTTTGCAACCAAAATTTTCAAAATGACAAAATCTTCTCCAAATTTGCTGAAATTTGAAGTGAAGGTCTCCCATCATGTCTCATGCTCATCCAAGGAAGCTTCGGCCAATATTTGGAGTGTATCCGGCCTCTTTCGACGTTTCAGTGCCTTTCTCAACCTTGCCTTCAGGATCTTCATTTTTGCTCTGCAAACGTGTGTACAGGCCCAATAGTGAGTCTTCATGTGTCTGAGCATGTATTTGTCCCTATTGGCCTTTTCCAACAGCTTATCCAGATGAATTTTGACGTGTGTGAGGAAATTCTCTCGCTCAACCGGTGTCATGTCACCTGGTCTCTTCCGAGCCAATGCACAGTCTTCACGGATTTGCCGCAACTTGATGAGTGTGTGATGATCCTCCAGCTGTTTATTACACTGATCCAAATAATGTATAACCCACTGAGCTCTCTGCAATTTCATGGTCAAAGTGTCAATCTCAGCCTTTTGTTCCTGGATGATCTCTTTCAGCTTCGGGCTAGGAGAGCTCGCATCAACATCGATCAAAACAAAATCAGTATCTTGGCCTCCCGAGGCCCTCATCGTGCATAGGCCTCTTGCCTCTGTCCTGAACCTGTACCTGTGCTTATGTAGAAGGTGAGACCCCTTCCACGCCATGTGGAGATAGTACTCACGCTGCTGATGAATTCAACGAGACCCCTTCCACCCCTGGTGGAGATAGTACTCGTCGTGCTGCTGCAAATAAGGCTCTGGCACCTCTCTGATATGTAACTGCCACTGGCGCACTGATAGGCTCAATATTGGGAACATAAAAATGGTGTGAAGGCTCTCCCTCATCGTGAAATATCTCGGGAGGAGGCTATGGCGCTGCAAATAAGTCACAGGAAATGAACTCATCCCATGCGATGCCCTGCTGTGCGAGCTGATGTACCACCATGATCTTGATGAGCGCGTAATGGTAAATGTTGTTATGCTGCTACGCTGGGGTCTTCTTCTGCACAAGGATGGTCATCCGCTCTATGTTACGGTACATGAAGTATGGAATTCTCATCAACCGCACTCTCGTGAAATGCATTAACAGCCGGATATGATACGCATACAAGCGTGAAAAGCGCCCTTCACAACTGAAGTACCTAATGATAAGTTTCATCAATGGTGCATACTCTTCCTTTAGAAATCGGAATGGAAATACCCTGTTCAGCTGCCTCAAATATCCAAGTCTGATGTAAGGCTCATAATATGCTCTATCCAACTGCTATCGCTTATTCCAGTCTTCACCGATGTTTGGTATCCCAGTCGCCTTAGAAATAGTCTCTGGTGTCACGGTGAAGTTTACTCCAGCTAGTTTTACATGACCATTATGCAAATGTAGGACAAATAGGCGATCTAACTCATGATGATTCTGAGTTCGGGCGATCATCTCAC